>CM045896.1:3007500-3045000 GCA_025169545.1 Anguilla japonica
CTTTTCCCCTTCTCTTCCTCGTCTCTCCTGTCCACAAATATATCTGACTTTCTCTCCTCCTCCTTTCTCACTCTCCCTCTCCCTTTCATTTTCTCTCTCTCACTCTTCCCTTTCTCTTCCTCTTCTCTCCTGTCCACCATTATATCTCTCTTGCCCTCCTCTTTCCATCATAAAACCTTCTCTCACCCTCCCCATCTCCCTTTAATTTTCTCCACCTCTCTCTTCCTCTCCTTTTTGGTTTCTCTCCCTCCCTCTCTTCACATCCCCTCTTCTCTCCTCTTTTTCTTCTTCTTCTTCTTCACCATCTCTCAGGACAGTATTATATCGGACTGGCGCTCTTCAATTCGAACGATAGAACTCCCACATCACCTCTCCATAGCGCTCGCCTGCCACAACAGGCCTGGCTCTGAAAGCAATCTCTTCCGTTATCAAAATATCCCCGTGATCAATGCGGGATAATGCATTCAGTACACCAAGTGTTTCTTAATCTATGGGCCGGGACCCAAAATAGGTTTTTGGGAGTGTATGAGGCGGGTCCCAGAATGAGCATGTAGTCCACTAGGCTGTGCTAGTATGTGTGTAGTATCCAGGGTCCCTGAAAGTTGCTAAATTTCTCATTTGGGTCTATGAACCAGTGATGTAAAAAAAAAAAAAAAAAAAAAAAAAAAAAAAGAACTTGTCCGATAATGTAATGGTAAATGCTGGCTATTGTCTAAACAAAACAGACCAAATGTTCCCTTTGAGCAAGCAGCTGTGACATAAATTCTCATAAGCTGTTGTGCAAGCCAAGGAACTAACCGTTAAGAAAATAAATTATTTAAGTTGGTGCACTGGCTTGCCTCGCAAGAATACATATTTGCTCTTTAATGGAGTTTCTAAAAAAAATAAAAAATAAAAAAAATCCCACAGTAACTGTGTGTGCGTTTAAATTTCCACCCTGTAAAATGCAAGGCTGTAAATTGTCCAGTACATTTATCAGCATTAGTGGACCAAAACTGCTGTGGGAAAATAGTTTGCATAATCATAAACAGTTAAGCCGGTCAGGAAGGAGGAGCAATTATGGAACGGTGATTAATGTGAGTGTGCTATGAAAAATAATATTCCGTCAGCCAACCGTAGAACCGCCGCGACGCGCGGGCAAAGCGGTCTCGCGGGGTTAGACCAATCACAGCGCGCGGGCAACGATCGGATCTCTGGGAAAAAAAAATAAAACGCGCGCGTAAATCAGTTTATTCCACCGAACTTTGGCAGAATGCGCGAGACCACCACCGAAGGGCCTGCTCCCCCCCCAACCACCACCGAAGAGCCTGCTCCCCCCCCAACCACCACCGAAGAGCCTGCTCCCCCCCCAACCACCACCGAAGAGCCTGCTCCCCCCCCCCAACCACCACCGAAGAGCCTGCTCCCCCCCCCCAACCACCACCGAAGAGCCTGCCCCCCCTCCCCAACCACCACCGAAGAGCCTGCTCCCCCCCCCCAACCACCACCGAAGAGCCTGCTCCCCCCCCCAACCACCACCGAAGAGCCTGCCCCCCCCCAACCACCACCGAAGAGCCTGCCCCCCCCCCAACCACCGCCGAAGAGCCTGCTCCCCCCCCCAACCACCACCGAAGAGCCTGCTCCCCCCCCAACCACCACCGAAGGGCCTGCTCCCCCCCCAACCACCACCGAAGAGCCTGCTCCCCCCCCAACCACCACCGAAGAGCCTGCTCCCCCCCCCAACCACCACCGAAGAGCCTGCTCCCCCCCCCCAACCACCACCGAAGAGCCTGCTGCCCCCCCCCCCAACCACCACCGAAGAGCCTGCCCCCCCCCCAACCACCACCGAAGAGCCTGCTCCCCCCCCCCAACCACCACCGAAGAGCCTGCCCCCCCCCCCCAACCACCACCAAAGAGCCTGCCCCCCCCCCAACCACCACCGAAGAGCCTGCTCCCCCCCCCCAACCACCACCGAAGAGCCTGCCCCCCCCCCCAACCACCACCAAAGAGCCTGCTCCCCCCCCCCAACCACCACCGAAGAGCCTGTTCCCCCCCCCAACCATCACCACCGAAGAGCCTGCTCCCCCCCCCAACCACCGCCGACCGAAGAGCCTGCCCCCCCCCCCCCCACCGAAGAGCCTGTTCCCCCCCCAACCATCGCCGAAGAGCCTGCTCCCCCCCTCAACCACCACCGAAAAGCCTGCCCCCCCCCCCCACCGAAGAGCCTGCTCCCCCCCCAACCACACCGCCGAAGAGCCCTGCTCGCCCCCCCCCCCACCGCCCGAAAGAGGAAAGGTTGAGTGTGTTTGGGGGGTGGGGGTGGGGGCGGGGGCGGGGGCGGGGGCGAGGAGGGTCAGCAGAGATGGCCTTCAGCTACAGCTGGGAATGCCTTTAGCCTTTAGCGCTCGGGGTCATGACATTATGAATTTGCAATGCCTGACACCTCTTTCGAGGAGGAGGAAATTCATTTTTGTGAGTCTCCGGTGTCTGATGTCTACAGAGGACATTCGATAAAAAATAAATAATATTTTTGAAAATGTTTTCACTGCAGCATGTTTTCGTCACCCAAGACAGTTGTATTATGTCAAAAAAAACATTTTATGCCATATTTTAGGAGAATAATAAAGCCTAAGAGATATAATGTTTACAAGAGGAATTCAATTAATCCTTTGAAGAGTAGGTTTTTGCAATGTTTTTTTCAAAACTCTAAGTCAGTGTTCTAGAACTGCATCACATCCAATTGTCAGTAGTGATTGTTACTCAGCAACAGAACGTTCCGTTAACAACATTCTAATCACATGTTACTAGATCTTACACCTTAAAGGGTTAAAGTACCTTATACCACCCACCCAACAGTATTGATTGCTGTGGGTATAGCCTTCACTTCATCCCACATAAACAATAAGCCAGACGTACTTATCTACAGTAGGCTTGGCCAGTGGGTCTGGACAGACTCTTGACATGACTTATCTAAACCTCTGTCCCCCCCTGCCCCCTGACAGAAAGATAAAAGCCACTGCAGTTTGTCACACTGCTGTACTTGCCCGCCCGCACGCCCCCCCTGTTAAAGAAATTTCAAAATGGCGGATGAAAAGTGTATTTTCTGGCTTCAGAGGGCAGGTAACGCTCTCAGTTTTAAGAAACAGAGCCCCTCCGTAGAGTCGGTGAACCCACGCGACTCCTAGTGGTGCCACGCCTCCGCAGACCCCCCCGGAAACGTGCTCGGCATCGACCCCAAAGCCTCCCTTCTTCGTGTAACACGGCACACGGCCGCCCGTGCTATAAATATAGCGGGAAAACGTCAGCGCCGCCCGCCCGCCCGCCCGCGTGGAGTTCTCTCTCCTGGGGGGGGGAGGGGGGAGGGGGGGGGCCCGGGACACGCTGTAATTACGCTGCTCCCGCGCGCGGAGAGCGGCCGAGACGGAACCTCTCAGATCCTCCGCCCCAAAATTACAGGACTGGTAAAAAAAAACCCGCCGCCGCGCGCGGACGCAAAACTCCGCCGCCGCCGCCGAGGCGCTCCCGAGGCTCCGTGTTTACCGCCTGGTAGTCATAACAACGCCGCTATATTTAAAAGAGCAACAGGTCATTTAGACAAATGGGTAACATGGAGCAAAAAAAAAAAAGCTTTAAAGAAAAATAAAAAAAAGTGTTAACACCGTGGTTGGGCACATTCTTTCACCCCTATGTACCCCCTCGCTCACTCATAATTAGGGTGACCGTGTGTGCACTGGTTCTTTGGGGCGACGTGTTAAGTTCTCTGGGCAGGCTCAACAACAACCAAGGAGAACCAAAAACATTCTTATGCGTCCAATCAAAATCAGCTGCCAGATGTGCAAGGCAAATGGAAAAGACACACCCACTGAAACGCTCCGTCAGAAGAAACTGGTATGAAAGATTGGCAAAAAAAATCATATCTATAAAAACCTTTGCCCCTGTGTGCAACACAACTGCTTACAATTTATCTATGTCCTGCTTGCGATGCCACTATTGCATTACATGAATGAGTCTGAATTTATGTGTGTGTGTGTGTGTGTGTGTGTGCATGCATGCGTGTGTGTGCGTGTGTGTTTCACGTGATTCTGAGCTGTGTACACATACTCACAGTACATGTGATGCTGTACAGTTTGTGTATTTAATGTTTTTTTTTTTATGGGGGAAGCCTAATGCAGATTTCCACAGTCACAGACAATAAAAGTTCTTCTAATCTGATCCAATCCGAGGTTTACACCCGCCATTCTCCACGAGTGTGTTAAAGTGCCGAGCATCATGTGCTTACAGCAGATCCCCCCCCCCCCCCCAATCCACCCCCGCCTTTGTAAAGGACAAGACCTTCCGGCAAAAGCCGTTGCCATATAGCCAGACCCTTTACACACACAGCAAGGCAAACGGGTTCACTGTGCCAGAGGAAGCAACCTCAGTGAAAACTGTTCGTTTGTGAGCAAGACTCCAGTTCTGTTGTGGTTTTCTCAAGCGAGAAAGTGCCAGGTTTCCTCGCAATAGGGCAACGCGATTATCATCACATAACTCAGCATTCTGCCACCACCAGACAAGGAATCCAGGCAATCCGATCCCCCCCCCCCCCCCCCCCCCCACCCTTACCCCCAACCCCCCTGACCACTGGTGCTGTTAAGATGTCCTGGAACAGAATTATACAGAAAAGGCTTTTTTTTCATTCTGCAGTTAGAAAATGAAGGTTCAAGCCACTCAGACCCAGCAAGGGTTCTGTAACATGAACAAGCCAACTTCCTGGGGTCTGGGCGTCCATTTTCTTTTGGCACAAACATCACCTTTAATAAAAAACATTTCTTAAATTATAATTAGTCACTTTTTGCCAGTCTGTTTATTGTTGACAGGCAACGACACCGTGCCTTTTAATGCTATCTCATTACAGCATCATCACCATCATTCAGAGTGCGAGCTGGTGGTGACGGTTTCGACTTAAACCCCCCCCCCCACCAACCCCCCAAAGTCTGGATGCTGTCCCGGCAATGTTCCCCCGCTGCCCAACCAGCTTCCAGATCCGGCTAATGTTCAAACTGCTAATGTTCCTCTCCTGCACGCCCCCCCCCCTGCCCATCCCCCCCTTCGTCCCGTCCCCCCCATGTGTACCAGAAGCAGACCTCGGTCGACTGCACAGCTGAAATGTCGCCCCTCTTCAGATGTCGTTCAAATTAAAAAAAAAAAAAAACTCTCCTGCAATTCCTGACAACTTTCAACAAAACATGATGTCACTAACCAAAATGTACAGGGGGGGGGGTGATTTGCATTCTAAATGCTGGAGACAAAAGGTAGGAATTTTACAGTAATGTGTAGGAATGTGGGCAGGAATTTTAATGTGATCTAGCTGGGTGGAATTTTTTTAAATGTGGAAATTCAAATGTGACTTAACCCGTTACCCAGGACCATGACAGACGTACATCACACATGCGTAAAACAGGATAAAACAAAACATTTACTTTCTAGTTCTAGTTCAGTAAAGTGACCGTTCAAATTCTGTTTGAAATATAGCCAGTGAAAGTCTGCTCTCAATGACTCAACTGTTATGACCGCTCGTTACCGGCAAAATGTAACCATATCACGAATTCATGAAACCCCCTTAAATAACGTGTTCAGGACCGTTACAAGTTTAAGAGCTAATTCTACACAAGCAAGAGTTTTTGCCCGTTCTTCTGTGGCTGCGTGCTGTTCGTTGAGCAAAACCGCTTTGCCATGGCGATCCCCGGCTGAACGTCCAAGTAAACAACTCAAAACTTCTGCATCGACGACATCGTAGAAAAACGGACGTCGGCCACAGTTTGTCGAGATGAAAGTTGAAACGTGGCCAAATCGCAGATCAGACATTTGTTTTCCCCAACCCCTGTGCCCATCGAGGCTACGAAGGTGAAACAAACACAGAAGAACACGGTGAGAGAACAAACCATAACCTACAGTACGGAAACGTTCAGCTGTGGTTATCGTGGGCTCGGCAGTTTGGAGTTTTTTCCCCCCCAACAATTAGGTTCGACGTCAGTTCATAATTCAACATAATTTAATCTCTTGAAGTTCTCAGAGTGGAAAGGGAAAAGAAAAAAGGGGAAACAGGCAGCCGTTGCCAGGGAAAACATTAAGGACATGAGTTATCTCTCCGGGCGTGCTCAGATCAAAGCCCACCACTGCCCTGGGAGTTTTGCTGGAGCCTTCCCTGGGGGGCACAAAGGGGTGGGGGGTGGGGGGGGGGCATCTGTGAGGGCCAAGACACGGAGAGCACTAATGCCACTTTGGATGATACGGATCCACTGCTGGACCACAGCCCGCAACTCCAAAAACCCGCTTTACACTGGTTGGCTCACACAGCATGCTAACGAGAGAGAGAGCTGGTGCAGAGCGAGATGGGTCGCTGCTCCATGCCGCTAGCCCACAGCCGCTAACAAATGCTGCTAACGAGAGAGCTGGTGCAGAGCGAAATGAGTCGCTACTCTACGCCGCTAGCCCACAGCTGCTAACGAGAGAGCTGGTGCAGCGCGGGAGGGGTCGCTGCTCCATGCCGCTAGCCCACAGCCGCTAACAAATGCTGCTAACGAGAGAGCTGGTGCAGAGCGAAATGAGTCGCTACTCTACGCCGCTAGCCCACAGCTGCTAACGAGAAGGCTAGTGCAGAGCAGGAGGGGTCGCTACTCTATGCCACTAGCCCACAGCCGCTAACGAGAAGGCTAGTGCAGAGCAGGAGGGGTCGCTACTCTACGCCGCTAACTGAAAGCTGCTAACGAGAAGACTAGTGCAGAGCAGGAGGGGTCGCTACTCTACGCCACTAGCCCACAGCTGCTAACGAGAAGGCTAGTGCAGAGCGGGATGGGTCGCTACTCTACGCCACTAGCCCACAGCTGCTAACGAGAAGGCTAGTGCAGAGCAGGAGGGGTCGCTACTCTACGCCACTAGCCCACAGCCGCTAACGAGAAGGCTAGTGCAGAGCAGGAGGGGTCGCTACTCTACGCCACTAGCCCACAGCCGCTAACGAGAAGGCTAGTGCAGAGCAGGAGGGGTCGCTACTCTACGCCACTAGCCCACAGCTGCTAACGAGAAGGCTAGTGCAGAGCAGGAGGGGTCGCTACTCTACGCCGCTAACTGCAAGCTGCTAACGAGAAGGCTAGTGCAGAGCAGGATGGGTCGCTGCTAGCCCACAGCCGCTAACGAGAGAGAGAGCTGGTGCAGAGCGGGATGGGTCGCTACTCTACGCCGCTAGCCCACAGCCGCTAACGAGAGAGCTGGTGCAGAGCGGGATGGGTTGCTGCTCTACGCCACTAGCCCACAGCCGCTAACGAGAGAGAGAGCTGGTGCAGAGCAGGAGGGGTCGCTACTCTACGCCGCTAACTGAAAGCTGCTAACGAGAAGGCTAGTGCAGAGCAGGAGGGGTCGCTGCTAGCCCACAGCCCGCTAACGAGAGAGCTAACGGAGCCCGAGGACACACTCTGTGCAAGACCTTCTCATCCCACTTCATCAAACGCAAGGGCTGAAATGTTTGCACACTGAGAACTTCTGTATGTTTTAAAGAGGGATTTGGAGTGTGAGAAATGGGGGACATCTGTCACCGTTCGGTGGGGGGTGGTTAGGGTTAGCTGTCACACCACAAATCTTGACGCTCATAAGACATCGGATCTTCAGTGGCTCATTCCAAACCATCTAAAAATAATCACTTTGACCGTAAATTCTGTCTTCCTTGACATTAAATTCAAGTTTTTTTTTTTTTTTTTAACACAAGAGGAGTGTTTCCGTGAACAAGGAGGTGCTAGGGTTTCTGTCTAAAATAGCTACAGGATGCTACAAAATTCTAATGACTACAACTTGCTGACACTATTGGGTGCGTGTGGACATGCGTAATATGAGTAAAGAAAAAAATGCATCATGTGGCGAGCAAAAGGTGGCTAAAATTACTGTTACTGGTGATTTGCGACTGTAAGGGACATCCATGTCACCAGCCTAAAAAGCTAACGACATTCCAACAGACTGTCAAGTTCTACGACTGATTCTATGCCTCCCTCCTCTACGTGCCCATATAAGGTCATATTGGGTGGCCACCAAAAAAAAAACAGTACTCCCACAATTCCAAGCACCAGAGGGGAGGGAGCTGTAAAGGAGTGCTTGTGGACAGAATGCATACTCTCACACTTTTTTTTTTTTTTCCCCCAGTAATGTCCTTTTAATTGAGGTTACGAAGGCAACCTGGTTGTTGCTGTTGCATTAGGCTAGACTCCTGGGGGAATGATGATGATCGTAGGCCAATGGGATGAGGTGCAGGTGAGTATCGAGACTCCTGGCAGCCAATAGGAAGAGGACAGGTTAGCTTCGCTGGGGCCTGTGTTCTGCACTTCAGCACTGAGGAATTTACAGTGCCTGGCTCATAAACATCTGCACGGCCCTGCGCGAACGCCGCCAGGAACTCAGATCGACTAACCACCAAAAACGCATGGCAAACGCGCACTTCAAAAAACAACAGCTACGAGAGTTACAGGTGAAGGGCGGGCGGGAAAGTACAAGAAAACCGGGATCCACGTGAGACCTTACGAGGGCACGGTCCAAAAAGCAGTGCGACAATTTGCCGCAAGACTGTCAAGGGTTAACGGGTGGGGTGGGGTGGGGTGGGAGAAAAGGAGAAAGGCTGTTTTTGGAACCAAACCTTTTCTTGGGGGACCATGCAGAAAAAAAAAAATAAATCGGCGTTAGCCTTTTTGGTTGGAAATCTGGGGATAAATAAACATGTCCGGGGGGGGGAAGAAAAAAAAAAATGCCTGAGGCTCCAGCAAGGTGAACTGCTCATTCTGGAAACTGTTTGTGGACAGGAGAGAAATCAGGGAATGGCGATAAAGAGTATGTGTCCTCCCAGAGTCACAGACGAGGCCATTTCCCCAGTATTACCACCCTCCTCCCCACCCCCACCCCCCGCCCCCACACAACCCCCCCCCCCCCACCCGCCTCCTTGACGTTTTATTTGTGCAAGAGACTTTCAGAGCCCCTTCCCTTCCACAGTTCAGTAACGACAGCATTAGAAAAATAACTCTGTCCCCCCCCCCCCCCCCCCCGGTGACCCCGTTCCGGAACATTCTGGAGCAGGCAGCGAGGCCCTGTACCATGTTAGACACACGTTTACACGGGCCGTCAGTTTAGCAGACCGATCTGCGAGACCTGAGCTATGGGGTTGAGCTGCGGGGGGTGGGGGTGTTGCAGGGGGGAGGGGGGGGGGGGGGGGGGGCAGAAACTGGATGCCCACCTTCCCCTTCAGTAGGTACGGAGTCACGGAGAACCCAAATTCCATGACAACTACTCCTTCCCTTTTTATTTCAAACTCCGTCTGAAAGGTTCGGCCTTCCTGAGGCACCCATATTACCCCCCCCCCCCCCCCCCCCCCCCCCCCGTGATGTCATAAATCACTCTTTATAAACACGGGGTGATGTCATGAACCCCCTCACCTTTCCTATAAGCATTTCACTATTTAAAAAAAAAAAAAAAAAAAAATCTCTGATCCGTCCAAATAGGTTCCAAAAAGAGAACTGCTGGGTTTTGCGTTTCACACCACCAAAACTTGGAGGAGATGCAGTGGTAAAGCAGCAATTCAACAGCAATGGGGTTGCAAGTTCACGGCCTACGTTTCACCAGACAAACTAGCCGAGCCAAAGCTATTACGGTCCACAGACTGCTTTTCCCTCTAGGGCACACGGAAAGGGAATGTACAGTTTTGTGAGATTGGCTTCCTGCAGCCTGACAGGTTCAAGCAAGTTCTTACACTGGAGGTCAGAGGTTGTGTTGTTTTGATTTGCTGCCTGCAGTCAGAGCCCTACTGAGCCAAAAGATCGTGATTTTTTTCTCAGAAGTAACAGCCCCAGTGGTTTTTATCTGCAAAGCGCTTATCTGGAATTTGGGCAGACTTATCTCACGTCAGGAGTTCAGCCCGGTCCAGGCCTATAGCGCTGCTGCTGCTGCTAGGTTATTACCCAGACAAACGAGGTCTGCCCCTAATCTCCAAAATTAATGTCCGTCCCTTAGAGAGGCCCCCCTTCGCAATGCGACGGCGGTGGCGAGGACCGAGTGTTCGTGGGACGTGACGTAAAAGCAGACAAATAACCAAAAAGGACAGAGGGGCGCCCGTGATGTTTCCACGACACATCGTCACGAAGTCCACTCACGGGACAGGAAACTCTTTCTTAATTCCCTGCAGCACCTTCAAATTGATCTGACCTCTGACCCCCACTCACCCATTTTCTATCCAGACTAGTTCACCTTTTTTTAAAAATGTATTTCTGCACCTAAGTGTTGCCGTGCAAAAAATCTGTGTGCAAGAGGCTACGCAATTAAACTTCAAGAACAAAAAACCAAATATGTGTTCACCCACCACATATTACATTAATAAAATACACGTGCCCTCTTTAAAACCCCACACTGTGAAATACAGGTAAGCATTTTATGATTATCTGATTCCATTTAAGTTTCCATGGTTTTCATAGCTCTGGCAGAAGTTAAGCCTCTAAAAAAAATAAAAAAATAAAATAACGCCATATTTCCTCCTTGTGAATGGTTAGAGGGGGGAAAAAAACACCGACTGGCATTTAAACTATTTACAGCCCTCCAGTGTGTCTGCAGAAAACCAGGCCTCAACCACCTCTGTGGCCAGATTCATTTTTCTGTGGCTGGTAATCTGTTGGCAGTTTACCTCCAGACAAATGTTTAAAAATGTTAGTTAGCCAGCTCAAACAGCCCCCAGGACCGGAATGATTATAGGCTGCAGAAATTACACTGCAGTAAAAACAAGGGGCATCTAGGCATGACAACGCGATGTGCTCAAATCCAGTCAGCGCTGGTCTTGCCAGGTCATGAAACGTGAAATCGTCGGTCTTCCCAAGCGAATAATGGAAGATGTAAACTCACGCTTTCCTGCTAGAAGGCACTCATAGAGGTTCTGTTTCATTGTAAAAGCCCATATAAATATACTTTCCTAACCCACCGACTACACGCAGTTGATTTAAAAAATAAATTTTAAGCAAATGTTGCAACTTCGTAATTTTCCAATGTTGCAACTTCAACCGCCTTCTTAACTGAGCATGCTAACTGGCTAATTGCGTGGTAAAGCCCTGGTACTTTCGTTTTTTTGCACGAGAAAGGGTCTGTTACCCATTTTCACAAGCAGGGATGAGGATATATGAAAGACTGTATGGGTTCGCTGGAAGCCCAGCCGGGTGTGAGAAAGTTTACACAAACCTTCTCTGTTTGTTTATGTTTCGAGTTGAAGTCTGAAAGGGTTTTTTTTTTTTTTTTTTGCCTCTCCACTGACATAATATCTGATTACAAGAATACCACGGTACTTTAAAAGAGAAGAGAGAGAAATGTGGAAAGAGAGAAACGGTCTTTTGATTGGCTCACTGGCCTGGAAAACAACTGTTCAATGAGGAATAATGGGTTCTCACAGACCAATTCAGCACCCTTTCCATAAATAAATGGACACTTTCCTCTAACAGACGTTCAGTTGGGAGTGGGTGACGCTGACATACCAGTTCAGTCAGACACTTTATGATAAACTCAGGTCAGGCATTGCAAATATTGGAAGTGTTAGTGTTCATAGTGGAGTGTTGGTATTCATAGTGGTGCGCTGGTGTTCATAGTGGAGTGTTGGTGTTCATAGTGGAGAGTTGGTGTTCATAGTGGTGCGCTGGTGTTCATAGTGGTGCGTTGGTGTTCATAGTGGAGTGCTGGTGTTCATAGTGGAGTGTTGGTGTTCATAGTGGAGTGTTGGTGTTCATAGTGGAGTGTTGGTGTTCATAGTGGAGAGTTGGTGTTCATAGTGGAGTGTTGGTGTTCACAGTGGAGCGCTGGTGTTCATAGTGGAGCGTTGGTGTTCATAGTGGAGTGTTGGTGTTCATAGTGGAGTGTTGGTGTTCATAGTGGAGAGTTGGTGTTCATAGTGGTGCGCTGGTGTTCATAGTGGTGCGCTGGTGTTCATAGTGGAGTGTTGGTGTTCATAGTGGAGTGTTGGTGTTCATAGTGGAGTGTTGGTGTTCATAGTGGAGTGTTGGTATTCATAGTGGAGCGTTGGTGTTCATAGTGGAGTGCTGGTGTTCATAGTGGAGTGTTGGTGTTCATAGGGGAGTGTTGGTGTTCATAGTGGAGTGCTGGTGTTCATAGTGGTGCGCTGGTGTTCATAGTGGAGCGTTGGTGTTCATAGTGGAGCGCTGGTGTTCATAGTGGAGAGTTGGTATTCATAGTGGAGTGCTGGTGTTCATAGTGTAACATTGGCTTTCATAGAGGAGCGCTGGTTTTCATAGTGGAGAGATAACAATGGCAATTATTGTCTGAAAAAACTCTCGTGATACATTTCGTAATCTGCATTGCTCAATTCTTTGTTCGATTAGTCCCCAGCGGGCCAACACAAACACCGCTCCCAAAATAAGGTTTGCCTGCAACCCTTTTATTTATGGCAGTGGAGGAATGCGTCTTTAAACAAAAAAAAAAAAAAAAAAAAAAACACACAGTAAAAATTAGTTGCCATGGAACTCAAACACAAAACGGGGCACCCTTTAAAAGCTCAGACCAAGACCAGCTGATGAGGCCTCTGGCGTGGGTCAGACCTGAGCAGGACTAAAAAAAAACGATCCCACTTCTTTACCCTTTCCAGTTTACTTTTCTGCTTTCCCCGAGCCAGACAGACAGACGGACGGGTCAGGCGTGGCGACCCGACCGAGCAAACGAGTCACGCGTGTCGACAGAGGAAGAGAGGCGGCAGACTTTAAGAAATAATAATAATAATAATAATAATCACACTCCGTGTTCAGCGTTCCAGTTCGACGATTGCCAACCCAGTAGCCAAAGCAGAAGCAGGCAACAGTAAGGTACATCTTAAAAACGCAAGCTATGGGACGGAAGAGGGGGGGGAGGAGAAAAAATAAATAAATTACAGACTTGCAACTGTCGTTGCCATAGAAACAATGTGGGAACATTTAACGTGATATTTTAAAACCCTAATAACCGTCCTTGTGAACCCTGCCGTTTCAAAGAGTTACTTCTCTCTTTCGCTCCGACACTGACGGCTAAATTATCCTTGGATAGTTCTGCGAGGGGGGGGGGGGGGGGGGGGGCGACTGTCCAAAGAATTCTTCCTTTTTTCGGGGAGAAAATGGGACAGCACGAATTTGGGAAAGTGGCACGAATGCACGCATGTGTGTGCCTCCTCGTCCTCCACGTTTTTTTTTATTCACGCGGGTCAGAGAGGGCACAGCACGTTCCTCTGAAAAATCTGTCCCGTGGATTTCTAACGCAGCTGCCACTGCCGCTGCTGCTGCTGGACGGATGACAAAACACACATTTTGGCGGCGAATTTAGCGGACGAGGGCCCCGTGGCACCCCGGCGCGATCTTCTGGGCTCCTGCAAACTGCGATGAGTTACAGCTGCTGACACACGCGCGCAAACCAAACTTTCCACCCAGGAGAGCGGCCTTCAGCCGTCCGCTTCCACTCCACTCTCAGAGCAGACGGGGAAATCTGATGTGTGTTTAATGGTGCCTGTGGCTGAGCAGTGCCTGGGTGGGTAAGCCCCGTTTTTGGCTAGTCCCAGGGGGCAGGACAAGGAAAGGTAGTGCCTGGGTGGGTAAGCCCTGTTTTGGGCTAGTCCCAGGGGGCAGGACAAGGAAAGGTAGTGCCTGGGTGGGTAAGCCCTGTTTTGGGCTAGTCCCAGGGGGCAGGACAAGGAAAGGTAGTGCCTGGGTGGGTAAGCCCCGTTTTGGGCTAGTCCTGGGGGCAGGACAAGGAAAGGTAGTGCCTGGTGGGTAAGCCCTGTTTTGGGCTAGTCCTGGGGGCAGGACATGGAGAAGCAGTGCCTGCGTGGGTAAGCCCTGTTTTGGGCTAGTCCTGGGGGCAGGACATGGAGAAGCAGTGCCTGGGTGGATAAGCCCTGTTTTGGGATAGTCCTGGGGGCAGGACAAGGAAAGGTAGTGCCTGGGTGGGTAAGTCCTGTTTTGGGCTAGTCCCAGGGGGTAGGACAAGGAAAGGTAGTGCCTGGGTGGGTAAGTCCTGTTTTGGGCTAGTCCCAGGGGGCAGGACAAGGAAAGGTAGTGCCTGGGTGGGTAAGCCCTGTTTTGGGCTAGTCCTGGGGGCAGGACAAGGAAAGGTAGTGCCTGGGTGGGTAAGCCCTGTTTTGGGCTAGTCCTGGGGGAAGGACAAGGAAAGGTAGTGCCTGGGTGGGTAAGCCCTGTTTTGGGCTAGTCCTGGGGGCAGGACAAGGAAAGGTAGTGCCTGGTGGGTAAGCCCTGTTTTGGGGTCCTGGGGCGGACCCGAGGTTTGGGTAAGCCATGAGGGCAGTGCCAGTGCGTGGGTAAGCCCTGTTTTGGGATAGTCCTGGGGGCAGGACTAGTGCCTGGGGGTAAGGTCCTGTTTTGGGCTAGAGGGGGCAGGACAAGGAAAGCAGTGCCTGGGTGGGTAAGTCCTGTTTTGGGCTAGTCCCAGGGGGCAGGGCTAGTGCCTGGGGGAAGTCCTGGGGGCAGGACAAGGAAAGGTAGTGCCTGGGTGGGTAAGCCCTGTTTTGGGCTAGTCCTGGGGGCAGGACAAGGAAAGGTAGTGCCTGGGTGGGTAAGCCCTGTTTTGGGCTAGTCCTGGGGGCAGGACAAGGAAAGGTAGTGCCTGGTGGGTAAGCCCTGTTTTGGGCTAGTCCTGGGGGCAGGACATGGAGAAGCAGTGCCTGGGTGGGTAAGCCCTGTTTTGGGCTCGTCCCAGGGGTGGGATATCCAGAGGGCACAGGAGGTCAGCGGACGGGACGTTTTACACCGACGCGCCCGCAGAGAGTGTTTCCGCCCTTCGTCTGTCACCTGTGACACAGGCACTGCGGTAAGCGCTCACAGCATCTGAATCATCCAGGCGGAACACCCCCCCAACCCTCCGCACCCCTCCCCTAACCCTCCGCGCCCCTCCCTTCTGCACCCTGCCCTGCCCTGCCCTGCCTGAGGTGGTCTGGCTACACGTGTCTCACATGATATCTGGCCCGGCAGTTCACTCATCAGGAGGAAGCTGGAAAGTGCAGGTGCTCGCAGTGTTTTTGTTGTTTTCGGGTTTTTTTTTAAATTTTTTTTTTTTAAAAGAAGACATCATTCATCGCGTGAAAGATCCGCCAGTCAGCTGAGCAAGCGCCCCCGCCCGGCACAAGCGTGGGACGGGTACACACGGCGAAGACTCCTCCCCAGCAGGACGCCACTCGCTCCTGCCAGTCTGGCCTCGCAGGTGGGTCTGTGAGTGCTGCTGCCTCACCTTCATCAGGCCCACGGTGCCTCACCTTCATCAGGCCCACGGTGTTGAAGGTAAAGTATTGCCCTCTGGGTCTGGGCCTGTCAACGTGCTGCAAACAGGACTTCTCATCGCACAGCTCTCACGGCACGGCATCGGTTTTTAAGAAATGTGTATTTCACGCTTTACAGAAACACTGTCACAGAGATGCTTTATGGAGGAAACGGAAAAGAAAATGGGGGAAAAAACCAGGCCTGAACCCCCCCAAAAAACTGAGCAGTTGAGGTTAAAAAAATAACAACAACTCCCCAGCAGTTTGAAATACAGTCAAACGGTGGAAAGAAAAAAAACTTCCCAATGGGAAGAAATCTCGGGAAGAAACTGGCTAGAATTTGCATCCTCTTTCTGCTGCCACGATCACCTAGATAAACCAGATACTAAACTCTTGGGTTCCTTCAGTCCCTCAGCCTGCCCTGCTCTTTAACTACAGCAGACAAATTCTAAATCAGCGTTCTAGAACCCCACTGCTTTGAATCACCAGTAGTGATTGTTATATCGGCATTAGAATGCTCAGTTAAGAACATTCTAATCACAAACTTGTGACCTCACATCACAATGAACTTTCAGAGGATGCATCAAAAAGAAATGCTTTGGCTTCAAAAGGATGGAGACGCGCCTTTCCTGGTCAAAACCAGAGAGCTGACTATCTGGTTGGTCCATGCGATGTGTGCTGGTCCCCTGTTGGGGACGGAAGAGCCACCCGGCTCTGTGCTGGTGCTCTAAGCTCCAACAGCCTGTGTCACAGAAAAACCTGCGCCTCCTTCTGCAGTCTGACCCCAGGAAGGCAAAAATAAATAAATACATAAATGAGTAATGCCAGAGAAAGATAAACCATGTACACAACCAAGGAGGTCTGGGATACTTCACGTTTATGAACCAGAAGGTCTATATAAACCAAAGCTCCTCACTGGGCCAGTGGATCTGCTTTCAGTACTCTCAGTGTTTAACTTCTGATCTTCGGGCTTATTTCCACTGAAACGCGCAAATGACAGCCAGATGAGCCTCACACCGTGCGAAGCGCGAGAGTGCCTCACCCTAGAGCGTGGCCACGGGCTTCCCAGCCTTGTGAGACTGTATACACATTCTTCCTCGTTTGATTTTTTTTTTTTTTTTTTTGAATTTTTTATTCCATCTGGAGTGTAAACACTCCCTGGTTTCTTAATTTCCAGAAGAGAAATTGACGCCAAATATTCTTTTCGAGTGATGTGCAGCTTGATTAGAGACGGCCATCTCCGCAGTAAACACGCGGGAGAACATCGCGAGCCATTCCGCATTTGCTAACCATAAATTGCGCTGGAATAGCCCACATAAAGACGGCTTGGAGAAACGTAAAACTTTCGTGACTTGCGTGAGTGTAATTCAAAAGACAGTCATACACAGCACCCCCGCTTTATTCTGTTATTAATAAAATAGACGGAAAAGGCGCGGCTCGTGCCATGCTCTGAAACGCCTCTCGGGAAGACCCACTGGCTCCACAGCAGTGTGTGGGTAATAACTCTTCCGTGTTTCCTTTATGGACTGAGCTCGCGCCCCCGAGGGAATCCTTCTCCATCTGTTCCCGTACAATCGGTCGCTCCGTAAATCACACGGTGTTCAGGGGCACGTCACGCTGAAAATGGATATGGCAGGGAGAACACCAAACCCGTTTTCCTTTTTTTAAATTTTTAAATCTCAGGTACCGCGCGCCCCTCACACACTTAGTTGCATAACCCTCTCACCGCGGCCGTCTGTGTAAATAACATCGTCGGCGACGTAGCCTAGCCCACCTCCCCAATACAGGCAGACGATTTATTTTACGATTTAGCCCATATTTTAGAAAATAAATACCTTTATAGGAATCCGGAAAAAAGGTCCTTGGTTCCCTCGACTCCAATATGGGATAAAGTGATTTAGCAGTTATCACTGGCGTTAAATATTGGGCTCCCGAAAAATGGCTTTTAATGACGTGGAATGTGTCGTTATTAGTTGTAAACTGAGGTTTAATCTTCGCATTACTTAACATGCGAACTGTGCTCAACAACGGAAGCGGTGATATATTTACAAGGCGGGAAAAGAGCTTAAATAGAGTTAATGTCCTGTGTTGGAAGGAGTGAGCAGAAAATAAAAAAAATTACCCTCAACCCAGAATGCAGGTTTTAAAAGCTTTACATCGGAATACTTAAAGTGTACTTAACCATCACAGTAATCACAAAAAGTAATTTAGAAATTAATTAGCCAAAGTCCCCACTGGTGGCTCAGTAATGCTACCCAGGTCACCTCGGGACACAATCGCGAAATGGCGCAAAAAATAAATAAGTAATTTCTAGTCTGTAAATTAGAAGACAACATGTAGGCTATAACTCTGTTTCCCTTTTTTAAAGGGCTTTCCTCATTTAGCATTCTTTGCGGGGGAGCGGGGGTGGGGGGGGGGGGGGGGGGGGGGGGGTAGGAGCACTAAAAGCTAATGGGGGGTGGTTGTGTCACACACAGGAAGCGACGAGGTCATTTGGCTCAGACAGTGTCGACCGAGCCTCCAGGGGGCTTCCAAGCTTTTAGGGCCGCCAGACGACAACCACTGCAGTGTACAGCTGCGCGAGATGCGGTCTGCGCGGCCGGGGGGGGGGCGTCCATCTTTCTCCAAACGTGCACCCCTACCCTAACCTCCACCGCACCTCCTCCTCCTCCATGAGAAGTACACACATTCTGGCATTTGGACAAAAAGGCCATTTCTCTCTTTCTCTCACCCCCACCCCTCTCTCTTCTCCCCTCTCTCTCTCATATATATATATATATATATATATATATATATATATTTACACATATATACACAGACATATATACATATACACATTTCTATGGTCTTTCATGGTTTGTGAAAACGGCTGCTGAGAAGGGGATAATCTTCTGCGGGAGACACATTAATGACGCTTTTCTTACCGAACCGTTTCAGTTCAGTCCTTTGCCAGAATTAACAAGGGTGTTTCAGGAGTTGTAAGGATGGGGGGGGGGGGTGGCATTCACTCTAAAAGAATGAAGATTTATGGCTTCCAGCGCTGCGGGCAAAGCAAGCCGAAGAGCACAGCGTGAATGGCCTTGTAGGCCGTGATGATGCTTGCGGTTTCCCTTGATCACCGTGCTGAAATCAGCTGGTAAACACTCATTTGGCTTTTCAGCAGTGGAGGGGGGGGGGGGGGGGGGGGGGGGGGTTACAAACTGTAAAGCATTTCATCTGTTAATCACGATCTCTGGTGATGGAGGAAGAAGGAAATCACTAGTTTGGCCGACGTTAAGGAACGGGCCAAGGGGACATTAATCGTCCCCTCTGAGGGACTCAGTCATGGAAACTTGACAAACGCAACGTGCAGCATTACACAAGCAAGGCCTTAACTTTGCGATACAAATCTGGTCCCCAGACATAAAAAAGCTTTGGCAAGATTAAGTGGCAGCGTGAGGTAGGCCCGTGCATTCTCTAACCAGGCATGCCAGGCCGTCGCGTCGCAGAAGGAGTATTAAAAAAATGCATTTATGGACGAATTTGTGGCTTGTTTCTGAAAACAATTGACGCGTTTTAAATACGGTCACAATGGAGGAACTGTGCATCTCCCCAACCGCCATTCATAACAGTCCCCTGAGTCACTGTCGGAGGCCTGTCTAAACATTAACTAAATCACCCGGCTTTTTACGATCCGGAGGGCACCCACTTCCTCGTGTGCCAGAAAGCAGAGCAGGCAGCTTTTTTTTTTTTTTTTTTTTTTGGCTCGGGCCGCGCAAAGCCAAGCATAAAACTTCATGGAAGACCAAAAAAAAACCGAAATGGGTCCACATGCCACCCCCCCCCCCCCCCCCCCCCGATAGCTGATAAGGAATTTAAACTAAACTAGTTTCATGATTAATTGGCTTTTACTCAAGACTTTAAAAGGGTACAATCTGTGTGGAGTCCCATTTCTTGAGCAGTTTTGGAAAAGAAAAGAAAAAAAAAAAAACTTTGAAGTGTTTTTTTTCTTTTTTTATTTCCTACCCCCCCAGCACAAGCTTAGGTGGCAAGAAATAAGCCAAAACAGAGTAATACTTTTCAGCTGCGAAAACTTCGGCCCTCTGTGCACCCGCTTGACTGAACGAGAAATTAAAAAGTTTCTAAGGTGGGGAGTGTTTAAAAAAAAAAGAAAAGAGCGATTGCAGTGTTAATAAAACGTCTACGAGGTTTACGTTTTGATGCCGTGATTGAAGACTGCGGAACGGCTTATGTACAGAGAAAGCGGTGAGAGGATTTTTTTTTTTCCTCTCACAGGCCAAACAGTGGTGCTGACTTAAGGACCTCACGCTCTCTGGGGGGGGCTGTGTATCGCCCAGAGGCTCCTAAAAAAAGACTACGAGGTCACAGGAAAATGAAATAGGGACTAAAACAAACCTTCAGACTCTCCAAGGGGCTCCACCGAGTACTTCGTTGACCAGGGGGGTCCCAAACCTCTCTATCGGCATAGGAAATGAGGCGTAGGCCCCCGGTTGTATACGTTAGCAGGAAGGCTAACGTACAGCTTCCATAAACCAGCAACCAAGCAACCAGGTGGGTCCCTGCCCCGTCTACACCTCGAGAGCTCGTTTCTGTTCCCACCCACCCCCCCCCCCCCCCCCCACCCCCCCCGAAAACTAAGATTTCGCAGATCATTCAGAACTATAAAACTGCGATTTCTTAACCAGAGGGGGTGAACTAAAACTGGGGGGGGGGGGGGTGGGCTTTTTAAACTAGGCATGGGGTGTGGAGTGTTTTTTGGAGTTGCACAGGCAGCAGATTCTTGAGTCTTTGGGTGTGGTGGGGTGGGGGGTGGGGGGTGGGGGGGGTTGTGAATGTCAGGCCTCTTGGATTTATGCACATTGCTGGCATCCCAGAATTAATGTGCGGTTCGATGGAAAATTCCTGAACGACACTTTCTGTAATCCTACTGCTTATTTAACAAATCTTTTATGCAAGATGATTCGCGGCTGAAAAAAAAAAAACATCTCTGACAACCTTGTTTTCACGATTAAAAAGTAAAGATCTGAAGGCATCTGAAATTAACTGTACAGTATAACTTAGCCTAAATACAGGCAGCCCAAGCTCTGTATGCAGATTAATCTGAACTAATAACACAATAAAACTCAACTAATTGAAAGCAAACCCATCTTTTCAGTTGTGGATGTTAAGCCTGATTCATACTTTGTCGCACAACCCTTTCGACAAGTGTCAAAAATGACGTATTTTCAACAGAAAAAAGTATGTCACAGGACACTTTTTTCCCCCAGTGTCGAGCACCTCTAGAATTTTGTTGTGACCCAGAACTTAATACTTTGTTGCACAGTGTTGATTGGACAGCCAAACGAAAGCACCAAAATTCATTGTCATGGTTACGTCATTATTTTCCGTTTTATTTATTCCTCCCCTATTTCTCAGTAATTTCACCAGGTGCTGCAGTGTTTTCACAGATGTAAACATCAGCAGTTTGGCGTCTCGTTACCATAGAGACAACAGAACCCTCTCCACAGCCCTTTTGCCGAAGTATAAATGCAAAATGTTGCACGACACTTTCTCATTTTTTTGTCAAAGTATAAATCAGGCTTTAAGTATTTTCTTCCTGGCACCGTGGGAAACGCACACCAGAGACATGACAAGGAAGGAAGCCGACAGGTGACGGACAGGGCTTCCAAAAAAAAAAAAAAAAAAAAAAAGAACTACCCAGACACCCAGGATCTAGATTTGAGGAGTGAGGACGCACTAAATACACATCGCCTTGGCTATCGTGCAGTATTCACTTTAACGTTTGCAGGAAAACACAAGGACGAATCACGAATCAAGTAGCATTGCTGCACAGCGACCATTTTATACAGGGTGGCCAGTGACACATCTAGAAAAAAGGGGACAGTTCAAAACTACACCAATCCAGCCTGCCACCCCTGGATCTCCCCTGCGGTTGACCTTCAGAACCACATGAAAAGTCCACAGACGTACGGTGAGTGCCGTCTTTTGAACCGGATCCAGTTGCTTTCAGGTCGCTTGTGCTGGGTTGTGACTGCAGTCATAACCTCTGTGCTGCCGAGAGCACTGGGAGTTCTCGCTCGTGGTTCGCTCAGCCTTGACGTACGGTCCACCGCATGCGAGCCATGTGACCCCGAACCCTGCCCCCCCCCCCCCCCTTCCGTGGTTACCATGAGAGACCGATTTTCAGCTGACTCACCAGAGTGCCTGGTTCAGCCTGGAAATGCACGTTCTAGCCCTTTGAAGAGTAAGTTTTTTTTCTTTTTTTTGGTTTTTATTGGAATCCCCCCCCCCCCAAAGATTCCAAGTCAGTGTTCTAGAACTCCATTCTTTTCTAATACCAGCAGTGATTGTGACATCAGCATTAGAATGTCGTTGTTCCTAAGCCTTAAAGAGTTAAATAAAAGGCTTGTGGTAAAAAGGTAGGTAACGACTTTCCTGACACTTTCCTGAAGTTTACATGTGCATTACATACATTTTGAATTGACTCCAAGCTCTCTCTCTCTCATAAACCAATACTTTGCCCACAAACAAATCTTGCTATGCAATTACAATTAGTGTATGGCCAGAATAGAGGTACAAAAAGTAGACCCCACGGCAAGATTTTATTTTTAAATGGAATGGGGGAAAAAAGCACACAAAAAAAGCTGTCATCAATGCTAAGCAACTTTGCCAAGAAAAGAATAAGAACAACCCACCCCTCCCCGCCCCCCCCCCCCCCCCCCCCCCCCCCCCAAAAAAAAAACCCCAACAACGTCAAAAACAATGAAAATGTATCAAATTTATGCAGTGCTAGTCATCACTTGATGCCATGCCCGGCTTCAATTGCATACTGTCATTGGCATTCATGTTCTGTCATTTTTCTGTTTATTATACATATTTTCAGTAATCAGCCCTTTTTCCAATTAGCCGGTGCCAGCCAGCAACAGATGACCCCCCCCCCCCCCCCCCCCCCCCGAGTCAGGGTTCTGCTCCAAGTTTCTTCCTGTTACCAGCCAAGGAGTTTTTCTCCCCCACAGCCGCCCAAGGCCAGCTCTGGGGGGGGGGGGGGGGGGGGGGGGGGGGGCGGCCTGGATCTCTGTAAAGCAGCTTTGTGACAATGCCCTTTGTATAAAGCCAAATACAAATAAAATTTAATTGACTCTTGATACTAAAGTGTTTTGACTGTAAAGGGAGAAAACCAAAACCAGAAAACCAGAACCAGAACCCCTGCGGGGGACAAAAATGTATCGCCTGGTGTTAAGAGGAAATGACAACCGTGCCAGTGAAGCAATATCAAGGCCAACCTGGTTCCGTTTTTTAAACTCTAGGACTAGGAGGACCCTTTTTCCAAAAAA
Source organism: Anguilla japonica (assembly GCA_025169545.1). NCBI lineage: Eukaryota > Metazoa > Chordata > Actinopteri > Anguilliformes > Anguillidae > Anguilla > Anguilla japonica. Next base: position 3,030,097 of record CM045896.1, read on the forward strand.
GGATGACCGTTGAGGACACAAAATTTCTCTGTATGAAATTTGAGCTCTTGGTAACCCCTCAAAGTCCTGCAACAACCCCTGCTTTTAAAAATGAGAACTGACAAAGAGTTATTCCTTCCAGGGTTGCATTCCACGAAACTGCCCTGCAATACAAACACAATCGCAATAAGTTTATTTAAGAAACGTTTCCAAGCCTAATCGGGGAATGACACACACGATCCGTTGGCGAGATCTGAGGAGACGGATCACCTGTGACCGAAATGGAATCCACTGATTCACAGCCAAGGCCCTGAACGAAGGGGGGAGGAAAAACGAAAACTTGGAACCGCATTAGAACTGACGTCCGACCGTCAACTAAAAAAATTCCCGACACAAAATATACCGCACATTAACGACCAACGAAACCATAAAGGGCAACAGTTGCTTTTCGTGTTACACTCCCACCAAAGTGCTCTTCGGTTTGCTGACAAGCATTATAAATCCCAAGAACAGAGTCCGGGACTCGAAATAAATCAAGAAAGCAGTAAAAAAAAAACAAGAAAAAAATAATAATAAATTGCAGGAGTGCATTAGCTCATATTAATGCCACACTCCGCCAAATTGGATCCATTTCGTGTCATTTTTCCACGGAATGCTGCACATGTGCAGGTTTCTCGCTTAGAGCCCCCCCCCCCCCCCCCCCCCATCGCTGATGGGAAACATTCCAAACAACGAGACATCAAACAGGGATCCTGGGATTTTCGGAGGGAAGAGGAACTGATCAAAGATTTCGACAGAAGGCTTCTGTTTGGGGCGGCCTGTTTCGGTTTAGGACGAGGTCTGCCGTCTCGCAGAGGACAGGCGAGCTGCTTAAATCGGGTAAGACTGCGCCCGGAGACACCAAGTCCATCGCAGGAGATGGGCGGGCTGGCCTGCAAAATGGCTGCCTTTTTATTTTTAACATGGCCTCCTGGAAACCCTGCGCTCCGCCAACTTCCTGCCTCTTGTGTCTAAGGTACAAGAGGGCAGGGCTGTCACATGACATTGGGGGCCCTGTAAATATTCAGTCTTTCAGGGTTCCCTTCAAGGTTCCCTTAACATTGTAGGCCAAAGCAAGCTTTTTAGTCCAGGCCTTTTTTTTGAAGCTGTGAGGCATGGTCCATGTTGGTCCATGTTGGGGGGGGGGGGGGTTGGCTGGCATCTGTTTTTATCAATCCCTGATAAGGAAACAGCGTAAACTTATTTGTATTCTTCATTTACCTGCCAAATCCGCCAGCCATTTTAACCAAATGTAGTTAAAATGTGTCTGGAATAAGAGGGCTGAGTTTGAGTATGTTAGCTGATAAGAAAAACAGGAAAAGAAGATGCTGGGAGGCTCACCCTGTTAAGGCACCGTTCAGGCGCACGGATGATCCCTGCGGTCTGGTCCCGAAATCGGACCGAGCCAGCGCTGACTGCATCCAGCAGTCTCACAGGTCCAGGAGCACGTTTATAGCCATGACGCCATCCAGGGCTGGGAGGATTTTTAGTAGTCGCCAGGGATGACAGCATCCCATCATGCACCAGCCAACTCCCGCTAGTTGACACTGGGCATCTACGGTTTGCCTGGTGAGCGGAACACACAGAGCGACCGACACGAGGCAAACTGCGGTGTGAAAAGCAGGGCTGGACGGCTGACAGAACATGCTTCAGTGCTCTCTCGTTTCAACAGTACAGGTTGAGACGAACTCTCAAAGACCCCCCCCACCTCCCCCCCACCCCCCCCACGATCGCGTGCCCCCCATTACTTCTTACATAGGGCCACCAAAATCCTAGAGGCGAATGCTCCAGCGTGAGCACGACTGTCCTTTCCTAACTAAAAAAAAAAAAGTTGGCAAATACATTTTTAGTTTTTTTCAAAAGAAAAAGCTTTTGGGGACCACATTCACTGAAGGCCCGAGGGCAGGCGATGTGAAACACGCATCACACAAACAAGCCCTCAGATTCATCTCCAGAAGCCATTAATCTCCAGAACCCTCGCTGTCAGGAGGATCGGCGCACCAAATATCAGGCCTAATCTTTGCCACTTGTTTGTAACGAGCAGCAGGGCCGCACAAACCGTACTGGTGCCTTTATCAGCCTGAGACTTCAGTGCGGATTATTCTCTCCTGCGGCATGAGCATATGCTCGGCAGATGTTGGGTTTTGGGGTGGGGGGGGTGGGGGGTTTAAGGGGGGGGGGGGCCTGGTAAGGGAGGGGGGCAGAGTTAACCAAGCACATGCTTTTCCTTTGTACTCAATCTCCTCATCCTGCCCTGCAGTCTCTGCCAAGAAGGATTCTGACGGGGACCTCGTAAACGTTCTTTATTAAAACACGGATTTGAAAATCCACTGAGCGATTAGCTTTTATGCTGAAACACAGCACATCACGCATTTTAAACAAAACGCTGGTTTTAAACCTCCTCCCCGCCCCCCCAATAATTACTGGCACTGCCCCCCTCAAACATTACCGATTGATTTACAAGATACTCATATTCATTTTACATAAAATATGTGTGGTGGCCTAACCTTGTGTACACTTAAGTGATGCTAAGCTAAATAAGTAGGACCGCCTGTTCATATGCAGAAAACACACACAGCAACACTGCGTCACCAAATGCAAGGTAGTGAATTTAATTGCAGTACTTTTTTTGTCTATATATACACATTTCCTCAGACTCCTAATCCAAAAAAACACTGACGTCGATTCAAATTCAAGTTGTATTTTGACTGCTGAGAAATTTTACACACCAGTTTAACCAACTATTCATAACAGCACAACTTCTCTAAAACCGTCAAAAGGACATCAGCCAGAACCTTCAACACCTTCATACTGGCTCACGTATTTGTAAAAGATAATACATATTTTAAATCTATTTTCTACATTTAACGTTTGGTTCCAGGTTTAGCCACGGCTAATTTTCATCCCCAGTCCCAGTCTAGAGTCCAGTGTCCAGGAGAGTGTAGATCTAGACAACAAGTGGGTAAAGAAGTTTCTCTTGTAATTGGTCTGTGTTCTCTCTACTAGACCACTTCAGTATTTCAGACCAGACTGACACTGTGTCCTCTGATCTTATCCCAGCACAGGACGACTCTCAAACAGCTGAATTTTTTGTGTCTTCTCTCCCCCATTTGTCAGACAGCATACTACAAACGTGTAACAAACCAGAGGAGAGTGAATTACGGAAAAGCATTTATGGGTTCAGAAGTCAGGAGAGGAAGTCTTTACTGTCTGTGAACAACTGCAATTAAACTTAAAAGGACCAAAGGAACTCCCGGCAACCGATTGTTTCTCTTTCCTGCAACTAACCAAAATAGCCCCTCGAGGGGGAAAAGCATTCATACAAGCGAAGAGTATATATATACGCGTACACATGCGCTATTTACTAATCACAAAAAGCTATTATTTACTTTCTTACATTCTGCTGAAAAGCTTTCGCCCAACACCATAAAGACCTAATAAGTGAACACCCCCTAAAAGCAGCTGCGTTATTTGACGTGGGGCTAACGTTACTGGACGTGGGGGGGCTAACGCTATTTGACGTGGGGCTAACGTTACTGGACGTGGGGGGGCTAACGTTATTTGACGTGGGGTTTGACGCTGTATACAGGTGAAGGAATGGCAAATATTTGGCGCTTCTTTCTGTCCGCTATTCCCCCCCCCCGAAAGGGGGGGGGGGGCGTCTGACCCCCCCCCCAAACGCACGTCTTTCTCCTCAGCGGCTGAGGATCTGCTCCGACCGCATTCCACTCGCCCGTCGCCCCGGCAATGAAAGAGCCCTTTCAGGGAGGGGGGAAAAGAACCCCCCCCCCCCCCCCCCCCCCCCCCAGCCCCAGCCCCCCCCCCCCCCCCCCCCCACCCCCCCCCAGATCCCCCCACCCCAGTATCGGCCCTCCGCTCAGCTGCAGACTCTATTGGTCTCTGGCAGACTTTTTTTTTTTTTTTTTTTTTTGGGCAAGTGATGATGCCCAATTAGATCTCCAAAAAAAAGGGAGGCCTTCTACCAATAAGACTGAGGTGCCCTGATTCAGCACTGAGGACACCGGGGTTATTAGGGTTTAAACTGACTCCACACTAAAACTGGTCAGTTCTGCTCAACGGCATGGAAAGCACACACACGTCTGACCCGCTGTGTGTGTCCGTGTGCGTGTGCACATGCTCAGGAAGGTCATTTTAATGAAATCGAAAAATATTACTGAACAAATAAAGTACATCCAAAGACAGTGGCTCTTGTATTAGCCCACCACAAAACAAATGTCACAAGATTACCTTATATAGACATTGAACACTAAACAGTTAAAAATCAGACTGTAGTCATTTGGGATCCTTTCTTTCAATAAAAAAAAGGAGTAAGTATTTGGCTTTGATGTTGTTAATCATAAAAACAAACCCAGATGTCAGTCATTAAAAATATTGCTCATACATTCAAAGGTGTTGGCTTATTCCAGTCTAATCTGTGGAATAAATGGACCGATTCAGCACTAAAACTAATTCTGTTAGAATAACAGCTGGGACAATACTGTTATAGCAATGCCTACTAAACTAAACAAAAGAAATTTATTGAAATGGACTCTCTTTGGAATTTTCAAACAGATTTTTTCTTTTTAAAGAGTGTCATTGTACAGTGTTGTTGCCAGACTCAATTTCTGTTTTAACAGCTTTCTCTCAACTTTTCCCGTAAGATTGTTTGGCTGCGGGATTTCAAATTGTACACTGGATGGCTCTGTTCTAAAAAAAAAAAAAAAGAACTATGCAACCCCAGATGTTCAACTGCATTTGCATTTCATAAATTTGAAATATTACATTGGACAACTTGCTTCAGTCCAATGCAATTTACATCATATTGACACGCAGACCACACGCACCACTCCTGCAAAATGAATAATCCTGTTTTTCCATAAATGAAGGCATCATTACCACATGGTAAATCACGGATATGCCACAATAAATACTGCTAAACAAATGCTTTTTTTTTTTTTTTTTTTTTTGGCTCGTTGTGCTTTTCCAAACAGAGTTTGCGGGATGCGATATTTTTTACGTTTCGACGCATGCTTCGCAGATCCGCGGCGGCTAGACTCGTGCGTCTGTCAGCGCCTCACGCCACGTTTCACAGTCTCTCTCTCTCTCAAACCTCCAGGACGTACGAGTTCTCGCGTTCGGCGTCACGCAACCCAGGAAGGATCGGCCCGAGCGACGCGGGTGTTACCTTGCCGACCCCTCTGCACCTGCGCCTCGCACGCACGCGACAGCACGCCGCTTCCCGCTCTCGTGACACCCCCCGGATGTCGGCGCTCGATCGCGCGCCGCGAGGCCCAATCGGCGAATTCGACAGACGGCGAGCTTTGTAAACCGACACCGCCGTTTGAGTGCGCGAGGGGTCGGGTTCCCCCCCCAGGCCCCCCCCCCCCCCCCCCCCCCCCCCCCCCCCCCCCCCATACCCCCCCCCCCCCCCCCCCCCCCCCCCCCCCCCCCCCCCAAAATACGATAATGTGGGCCTTTGATCGTTCTCATGCTTAACACGCACTGCCAAACCGCATCATGAGAGGTATACAATAAAATTCTAGGGAGGCCCTCAGTATGGCTGAAACTCCCCCCCCCCGGGCCATCTTTGCGCGGAGATCCGGGTACACATCGCGTTGTGCAACACGTCTTCATTTTCAACTCAGCCCGCAGGACAAAAATAAAACATTTTGATTTTCTTTTATGGCCTGGAGCCAGTAAACAAATCAGCTCTTTAGAGAGACAAAAAGTCCAGGAAAGCACCATGACAGCTGTCAGAAAAGGTCAGACTGACGCCAAGATCAAACAAAAAAAAAAAAATTATTAATTAAAGTAATATTTTTTTTTTGCAAACGGCAAAAAGATAAAAGGCTGTCAACAGTTAGGCCATCATGTGGGCCTGGAGTGGAAATCAAAGGGTCATAACACCCCCGCCGTTTATTAACAAGATGCGATTTGGCAGGCAGTAACTCAAAAAGCCGTTGTTTCTGCTAAGCTGAAGAGAGCCATGGCTCAATTCTACAGCGGAAATTTTCATCAGGGCGCAACACATGTCCACCAAGTGTCTCTTTCTCCAGAAACGCTAGTGTCTGTTCATTCCCCGTGAGAGAGAGAGAGGATGTTTGACAAGGGAACAAACTTCAGCTGTGCTGAACTTGCCGAGGGCGGCCTTGCGTAAGGAAAACAGCTACGGGGTGAAATGATGGGGCCTTATTTACCCGGGGACCAGATCTGTGCCATTCCATCCACGGGGTAATCAGGGTCTGAGAGTTATTCCAGGGAAGGGGGCTTACGGGTCGACTCCGAAACCCTAATTTGTCCCCAGTTCTCTTCATTAGACCCATGTGGTTGTCATTTCCACCTTTTGGAAAACGGGTTTTTAAATTGCTGCATTAATCAGATTTGCCCCTGCAGAGGTCAGTGCACGAACTTTACGGGTGTTTACGTGACGAACGGCTCGTCATAACAGGACGGAATTGTTGCTTCCTCCTGAAACACTCGCTCAAATCTGGCGATTGGTACAGTTTAACTGAAGAAGAAGAAGAGTAACGTCCCAACTGTCATTCTGGGTGTCGATGACCCTTAATATACCGGCTTAACCTCCTTTTTGTGTACGAAACATGCTCATACAAATATGGACACAGCCAAGGCAGAATGTGGAAAGGGAATGATTACACAGAAAAACGGAAATCCCTTCTTTATCACAAAGCCAGTGATGTTGTTAATAAAGCAAAACAGAATGTGTCACCAAGATGGAACCTATGGGAGGTGATGAGGGGGTGAGGCCGCCATTTTGGAAAACACTGATAGGGCTGACCTGTCTCTAAACTCAGGGACACCCCCATGGGTCTAAGGCGATTAGCTGAGAGGGAGGGAGGGAAGGAGGGAAGGAGGGAGGGACAGATTAAGGTAATGTATCATCCAGCCTAACGAGGCCGTCGCAGGTGCGGTTAGCGTGAGCGGGTACCAGTGTTTCTCTGCGGACAGGAAGGGGGCGTGTAGCGTGTCTACACGTCTGTTTGGTCGCGTGTCCCCCCCCCCCCCCCCCGAAGCGCTGCTCTTTAATTACAATGAAAGAGTGGTAACCCGATACGGCGCAAATCCGCATGTTTTCTGAGTGGCCAATAATGAAACAGGCAAGTTTTTCCCCCCCCCCCCCCCCCCTTGGAAAGCAGGGTCACAAACGGTCTCCCACGCGCCCCCCGCTTTAAGCTCCCGCTTCCTGTAGGGCTTAGCCCAAAAGCTCGGGGGCGATTTAGCCCCTGCGCAGACGGGCCGAGGGGGCAGCTCCGGGTCATATTTGCCCAGCGTCTGCAAGGGGGCTGGGGAGGGAGGGTGGGGGGGGGGGGGGCGGACCTGGGGGGTTCAGGCCGCGAGCGCAGCTGCTTTCTGTTACCGTCACATTGTCCAATCAAATCAGCCCGCTCGCGCCACCTCACCACAAAATGGTGACCTGGCTCTCACCCCTGTCCTTCCACCCAATCGGATTGGCAGGATCGACCGCTGGAGGAGGATCTGGAAGCCCAGCCCAAAAAACTGGAAAGATTCCAAAAATACCCAGGGACAGCTTTGTGTCTGTCCACCTGCTACTGGGACGTCTCTGAAAAAAAGTTGGGTGGTGCGGTCTGCGTGAGACACACCTTTCCTTTCATAGACGCACAGCAGCTGGACGAGAGAAGCAAGGAATCAATGCCCCCCCCCCCCCCCCCCCCTCCCCTCCTCCCCCCCCCCCCAGTGCATCAAAACACAACTTGACATGTATGGGACGGAAGATTTCAGAAGGGCAGAGGAATGGGTGCAGGGCTGGTGAGGGGAGAGGGGGTGGGACTCCTCCTGTATGACTGTGAGCCAAATGTCCCAACAATGTTCTTTGGGGGGGAGCCAACAAAGTCTCCTGACCAGCCCTCCATGTATTGGTGTTAAAAAAAAAAAAAAATATATTATAACATACATAAATATTTCTAAATACGTCTCAGTATGGCATCCACACATCACATCTGTGAACGGTGCAGCACTTGAAGCCCACTCAGGGGCCTTGGCAGGGCTTCCACTTCTTCCCCTCTCGGGTTGAGTTTAATTTGAACACGGGTCGGTGGTTGTTTTCGTTTCCACTGAGGTCAGGGGAGGTTGTGGGTTCTGGGGGGGGCGCGGGTGTAGGGGCCTGTGGAGTTAGTGGTGGGTTGGACTGATGTGTAAAGTGGTTACTCGAGGCAGGATGGTGAAGAGGGGACTGTATTTTAGGGGTGGGCATGGTAACTGATGTGGTGAAATATGTTACACGGTGTTAAAATTTAATTGATTGATCTTTTTTCTTTTTTTTAATCCCCCTCTCAGCCAAGGAAGATGCCTCTGTCTCTCAGGCCTACAGAGACACTGAGGAAATGTACTGCAGGCAATATTCAAAAGAAAGCCAAGATAACAAGCCTTGGCTTGCAAAAAAGCACAACTTACTTCCACTGTACAAGGATAAATCTCAATATGTCTGCTTGCAGATTTTGCTGATTCCACCACTTGGCACATTCGTTATAACATTCCAAACCTCCACCGCCATTACATTTACAACACACACCTGGTTGCCATGGCTATCACCGAGGCTGCAGGCAGGACGTCACCGCTGCTTTTGATGTAGGAGATGATGACATCAGAGGTCAAAGTTCATGCAGCACTGGCCAGGCTGAGCTTCTATAAAACGCTGCAGCCGGTAAGCTAGTCATGGTTTTTTGAATGTGACCTGTTCCATGGCCGAGGGCCACATTCATCTTGGAAGCGAGTCAGAACGACCTTGTTGCCTCGAAGGAAATCTGGTCAAAACACGATCGTCCTGACTCTCCTCTGAACTTTGACCTGCGCATAGCCGGGAACAACTGGCGTACCACGGAGCTGTCCCTGGAGAATCCGTAATTGTCCGTCATTCGGATAAGTTACCTCTTAATCCCGGGCACGGGGGCGTGATCACAGAAACAAAGGGGAATTTACAAATCATTAAAAACATGATCTGGGTATTTAGGGCGTGGGGGGGGGGGGGGGGGGGGGGGGGGCTCAGGCTTGGACTGAAAATGGATTTGTAATCATGTCTCGTCCATGACCGAATGCTTGCGATATAAACCCAGATTCTTGTTCAGCTATTTGCTAATTTGTGGGTTTGATGGCCTAAAGCCTGTTACTGAATATTTTCCATGGCAACAGTAAGTGTGTGTGTGTGTGCGTGTGTGTGTGTGTGTGTATATGTGCGTGGGTGGGTGGTGTGTGTGTGTGTTTATATACGGTATATGCGTGCTGATACTGTATATAAGTATGTACATGTGTCAGGATATGTGGGAAAAGAATGTCATCTAAGAACAAAGCCACATTTTAAGGAATGACTATCTTTGGATCCTATCTTTGGAATCTGGCCCGGACGCTGGGGATAACATCGCTTATCTTTTGTAACTTGACCGTGACCACACCGAGTCAGGACCACGGGTTTACTGCCTTATCTGAAGGATGGCACCTCCCGCGACACAGTGTGCCCTCCCCTTCACAGTGCTGGGGCATTGGGTTTTACATTCGGTCCAAAGGGAAGATTGGCATTTTTTCTGGCCTACAGATACAATGCACGAACAGCGCTTCGCACAGTAAAACAATAAACAATCAACCATGGCTGCTTACAGTCAGCTTGACATGCGGCAATGCATTTCAACCACCCTGGCCTTCTCGAGGCAAATACTGGATTGCTCCAAGACTGTCACCAATATCCAGACAGATGTAAGAATAATCCTACCATCTGATATAAAAATGAAGCGCTAAGGTCTAATTCCGTTAAGTAATCCACAAATAATATATACAGATAAACTGTAAAATCTAAAGCAAACACTGTTCCATCATAAATTACAACACACGTGTAACTCAATACACTAACTTATTGGTATTAATAGGTGAAAAGTGATGTGCTGTAACATCATTTTGAATCCAGACAGGGACTAGGGACCGATAAATCCATAGTCCCTCTTTTTTTTCTGGACCTCTGCACTGCAAACACTTTGCAGATATTTAAAAAGCACAGAGACAGCACAGAACTCTGTAAAATGATTCAACCTTAAACCTTTAGAATCCGGCACCATTCCCCCCCCCCCCCCCCCCCCCCCCCCCCCCCCCCCCACCCCCCATTCTACCCAGGAATGCGAGGGGTTTCACGGAGTGTTTTATTAATTTCATAAGATTTACGAGAAGTTATGATGTACATATCCAGGGTGCTGGTTATTCATCCAACATTAACATCCTGGGAATATTAAAACTTGGACGCACAGCAGAACTGACAGGTACAGTAAGGCTGTGGAGCTGTACAGGTCCTTAATGCGAAAAGCATGACCCTTAAAGCTAAAACATAAAACATTAGCCTCACCTATAAAGTTTAAGTGCGCAGTTTTTACTGCGTACAATAACAGATCCATACATTTGTGCAGGCACACAGAATGTTTAAAATGTGTTATCTGCGTTTCTTTTTTTTAGTGGTTTGATCGAAACGATTAAACACGGTATTCAGATATTCTGTTCACTGTAACGTGAACTCCACCATGGCCGTCATCTTCAGCAGCCTTTAAAAATACACAGAGTATGTGATCACCAAGTTTTTCAGATACAAGAATTATAACTATAGATTTAAGTTATCACACAGTTCTGTTCTCAATTGTCTTGCTTTAAAACAGCTCCCACCACGTATAACTGTACCTTTGAAAATGTTTGGGCCTTTATACACCGATAACCGCTCACTTTATTCTTGACTTTTTATTCATAAATACTTGATTTATGGCTGTTTCCTTTTTAGGATACGTTAACATGATTAAAAAAAAAAAAAAAAAAAAACGTTTCCGATTGTGCCTTTGATTTTTTTTGACGAACAAGCTTTTTCAAAATTTATATTTGGACTTCATTCATTAGGCCCCTTCCTGTGTTTAGCAAAAAATACTCTGAATAAACACCTTAGATTTTAGAGATTATTATTCATTTATCAACTCTGACTCCCTGACCCCAGTATGGCTTATCTCACTTTTGAATCTACCCATCCTGTGAATGAGAGAAGCCTCGGTTTAAAAAGGACTGTTTGATCATTTTATAACGCTGGGCCGAGGCCAAATGCGTTTGGCATAATTTGAAAGACTTTTTTTTTTTTTTACGAGGTTTTGAAGCAGCGTTCCAACATCCAACATTCCACGTAGGTTAAAAGTTTGGAATGAATATGGCGAGGCATAACCGCTCTCTCCATCTGGCAACCGTCTCTCTGTGAGTCAGGGACACGAGACACTGATTAATAATCTAAATGATTAACTATCAAAATTACTGATCTAGAAAACCAAACCCCAAGTCCTTATGAACCAAATGAAAAATGTTTTTTTTTTGGTTTGCTTTTGACCAAGAAGTAAATAATCTAACGAACGACAAACACCTTTGTTGGAACTGGAGTGACTTTCAAAATAAAAATTGAGTGAATTTCCACTGTAGGAAAATGACAGGTTACCAATTCTTGTTTTCTGCAACTTGGTATACAGTCTATCAGTAGACCAAGGCTATTTCAGGAAAAAATACACCAGCACCACCAGACCTGGGTCATATCGTGACTTTTAATACTTTAAAAAAATAACCTGGGCACAGAGCATCCTTTGGGCATGCCCACAGGACATGACTCAGCACGCATGCCCACAGGACATGACCCAGCAGGCAGGCCCAGAGCACCCTTTGGGCATGCCCACAGAACATGACCCAGCGGGCATACCCAGAGGACATGACCCAGCACACATGCCCAGAGGACATGACCCAGCACGCATGCCCAGAGGACATGACCCAGCGGGCAGGCCCAGAGCACCCTTTGGGCATGCCCACAGGACATGACCCAGCAGGCATACCCAGAGGACATGACCCAGCAGGCAGGCCCAGAGACATGACCCAGCGGGCAGGCCCAGAGCACCCAGCGGGCATGCCCACAGGACATGACCCAGCAGGCATGCCCAGAGAACAGGAGCGGTCCCAGCTCTGTTGGAACGAGGCCCACATTCTCACAGCCCAAATGACACCAGCAGGGGACGAATGAGACACGGTGGCAGAACTGGTCTCTCGCTGGGCTGTGACTGCCAGTTACCCCGGCAACCCCCCCGGCAACCCCCCGGCGACATGGGACCTGCCCACATGGCCAACCGAGGCCTCCATGTGCCAGCTTCCACAGAGGGGCGTCCAGTTCCTCCCTTCTGTTCGCGTGCCACAGAGAATTACAGCTTCCTCTGACCTCCAAACCTTCGCTACCCTCTCACATGCAACCGCCCCCATTCAGAACCCCACCACTGACTGCTGGGGTGCGGGGAGGAAAGGGGAGGAGGGGGGGGCGGGCATAAAAGTTTTCTTTGCTGATGTTATTTCCATTTCATAACATCAATCAGCGACACTGGGGGCACAGCAGGAAACGGTCATTTGTGGAAGATGATGTCATGTTCTCAGACAGGAAGTCTGACTTTAGTGCGGCTCGACTCGAGGTCCGGGACGGAAATAAAGACGATGTCGAGCGAGGATAAACCTCAGTCTGCAGTGTGGGATAAAACCATTTCCTCTCCCTCGCTCCGTCCACAGTTACGGCATCATCGCCAGAGCGTACTCAGATCAGAAACCCAGTTAAATATCATTCCCGCAGAGATGGTGAACACAAGACCAAAAAAAAAAAAACTTGATCAGAATCTTTCCTTTAAAATCTAAATCGGAGCGATTCTCATTTTTTCCCCAGAAACGATCCTGCGACAATTCTGCACACTAACCGTGAAACCCGATCTCTCTGACCTCACCCCCCCCCACCCCCCACCCTCCATCACCTCTGCCCCTTCCAAAAACCAGGATGGAGTTTTCCTTCCAACATCGTGGGGAAAAGATGCCGGGACTAGACCGCTCCGGCTGTCTTTCTGACGCGGGTGCGTCTGACCCCCCAACAGGATGGCCTGCAGTGCCCGCCCGGGTCACATCACACACAGGGTGAGAGAGGCAAGGCTCCTGTCAGTCAGCCTGTCAGGGACCGAGCTGGACTGAGACAGACAGCCTGGTGCGTGGCATTATAAATACACACAAGAGTAGGACCACGTACCCCAAGATTTGAGATCCTGGCCTAATGGAATTCAGGTGGAAATAGCCAAATACTAAAATTAAGGCCTTTAGCTTTTTCATGTCTTACTTCAGTATTTTTAGCTTAACTCCATTATAAGGCAAAGACTACACACAAATGCTTCAATGCAATGTAGTCTGCTAATCGCAGACCCAAATTATTATAACAAGATGAAATAAGAGCATGTGTGGCTCAGTCAACCTACCCAGTAAAAATAAAGGCTAACAGATAAATAATTAAATATATATTTTTTAAACTGTCAGATAATAATGAAAACTGGTTTTTAAAAACAAAAAGTAACCAACATTCGTGAGTTGTTCTTGTCAACAAAAAAGCTGAGAAGATGAGGAGCGGTCACTCGGGAGCAGTGGGCAAAAACAGCTTCCGCAATCAACAGGCCTGGCGATAAGAGAACTCCTCAACACACCGGCAAGGGACCCTCTCCAAAGTGCCTTGTTTTTTTTTTTTTTTGTTGTTAAAGGTAACTGAATAAGTCAGAAAAGAAACTGAAAGCGCGGAGCTGGGAGAACGGAGCGGGGTCAGAGGGGAAGAGGCACTTGGGAAGGGAACAATGGCGGCCATCTTGGGTTGCGGCGGCGGTAACGGGAGACGATGACGGGGGGGGGATTTATTTGGACGCGCGGACAATGCCGGCCCCTCAGCCGCAAAAAGAAGGCCCCATCGCCCAGATTGGGGAACAAAGAGATCCCTTTGAGCGTCCTGACGTCCGTTAAGTATCCCCTGGCAGAGACGGCCCGCTCCTCTTGATGCCAAGGTCAAGTGCTAGCTTAACAGCATCAATGCGTCCACCGGCCACTGCAGTCGAGGAGATGATATATAGGCCTTTGCCACACTCCTGTTGGTGGCCACAAATTATTATTATTATTATTTTTTAACACAATAAAAGAGGAGCTAACTGCAACACAATCGAGTGAGTGAGGCTATAGGAAACAGATTCTTGAATTAATTTTGCTGTTGTTGTTTCAGGCTGAAATAATTAACATGGAATTCACCAACATTCGTTTATTCATTTGTTGCTGTGGTTCAAGTTATGAGCTCTCGAAATGCAAAAACAAATGTTGACATGCTGGTGCCACCAAATCAATACAATTTCAGAACAATGGCAAAAATACTTCAATAATATTGTACTTGGCTGAAGCAGTTAGGGAAGGACTAGTCTGGTAACACTGTGGAGGCCATTTTGTTTCTAACAAGAGACAAGCATAAAAAGTTTCTGTAAACTAAACCTGTCAATCAGCTAATTGGTTCCAGGGGGCTGTTTCCACATTAGCACAAAGGCCCGATGCCTGTACAGAACAGAATGGAATGAATTGGGGGGAAAAGGCAAATAATTTAAAGACAATTTTTAAAAAAAACCAAGCTGCCAACATGCAGTCTACTGTGCTGTAATTCTACATTTTAACATGTTAGTAATTCTCATTTTACTCCACAGGGATGTAATTACAGTTCCCATTCCACAGCATTCACCACGGCGGGTGAATGTTTTAATTAGTGATGTATAACTTATAAAAAGTCCCTTTACGAAGCATTTGTGTTAAAAAGCAGTTAAATTAACACAAATTTCTCTCACCCAGTCAAACAGGTCACACATATTTTTATAAATGTAATAGTTAATCATTTCTGGACACTAATACTGAACATTTTTATATTCCCCTTGGATATCACTCTAAACCCCATAATATGTCTTTCAGTAACAAAAGACATTACAGAATTTTATTAGTAATGTGTTGAAGAAATTTACTTTGGCTTTCTCTGGAAAAAAAAACATGTCT
>CM045896.1:3050000-3107500 GCA_025169545.1 Anguilla japonica
CAGGCTCTGTGACATAGGATTGCTTCCTTTTTTTAAAAAAAACTTTAATCCTGATTTTTAAATTGCAAAAGCAAAAAATAAATAAAAATCTGTTCTATTTGGGTCACATAAAAGAACTGGCACTGAATTAATATTTATTTTCCTTCCCAAATGTTTGAGTGAATATAGGCTTTTGACTTCTGGGAGTCCTTACTTAAAGAGAAATGGCTGGGGTTTCAATGACTGTTTGAGGATTTTTTTTTACTTTCTTTAAAAAGGAGGGCACTTTTTAAAATTCTCTCTCCAGTATCCACAAAATGTACTGTCATCAACTATTTGAAATGTACACATTCTGACATGTTGGCAGTAGTATGGTTTTTTTTTTTTTTTTTTTTTTGCGAATAATTTAGACATTCTTGGCTCGCGCCGCCAGTCCATGATTTGCAAAGCATCTGTGCGGGAGAA
Source organism: Anguilla japonica (assembly GCA_025169545.1). Taxonomy (NCBI): domain Eukaryota; kingdom Metazoa; phylum Chordata; class Actinopteri; order Anguilliformes; family Anguillidae; genus Anguilla; species Anguilla japonica. Next base: position 3,050,445 of record CM045896.1, read on the forward strand.
GAGCTGGAGAAGAGCAGGCATTATCGGACAGCTTGTTAAACTGCCGCTATGTGCATGTCATTCCCCGGGGCGCCACCAGGGACAAATTTAAACGCTTCTGTGAAAGAACAACAGGGAAAGCGATCACAAAAAGGCCCAGTCAGCATGAACGGCCTTTCCCCCTGCCTCAGTAGTGTCTACTGTGTGACGGGAGTTTTCACGGATTCAACACACAAAAAGGCAGATGGCTTTTAACAGTCCTGCCCCCCCCCCCTCACCCTCTAGGTAAAGTTGCCTGCCTTGAAAGTATGTTGAAGCATCCCCCCCCCCCCCCCCCCCCCCCTGCCCCGCCCCCTTTTGGGTCAGTCACCACCCCACCCACCCCACCCCCTAGGTAAAACTGCTAAATTCCCTAGCTTGAAAGTATGTTTAAGCATCCCCCCCCCACCCCCTTTTGGGTCACTCACCACCTCCCACCCCCCTCCCCACCCCCCCAACCCCCCACCATCCCCACCCCCCCCACTTCAGGCACAGTCGAGATCAAGAGGAAGCCGTAAGCACCAGCACGTGTTTGGGGGACACTTGCTTTAATTAGATTAAGGAGGAAACCAAATATTTGAATAAATAAAATAAAAAATAAAAAAAAAAAAAATGCTTGCAGAGAGAATATAAATAAATGCATTTTTTAAAAACAGGCTCTTTATTTGAAGCAAGGTTACACAGTTGTGGAAATATGCGCGATCGACATCTTGTGGCTGTTCGGGAGGTCGATTAAAAACAGATTCAAGTGCTCGGCCATTATGACGGTTTTACTGCAGACCAAAACAGCCACGGCAAAACCAAAGCAAAGGCATTTTCAGCTAACTCCCCCCAAGTGCGTACCGTGAATAAAAAAAAACCGATAAGGACACATCACTTCACAACAGAAGCAGAAATGTATAAATAATTCTGAAACAGTATACCGTAAGAAAGGCAGTGTGCTACAACCAGTGAAGGGAGAGAAGACAACGAGCGAGTTTCACTTCCTGTGAAATCCGCAGAAATCTGTCAGGAATGAGCCTGACGAATGCGGTTTGTAACCGATTACTCCACGGCTTTTAAAGCTCAGTAATCTATTTATCAGCCACATACTTCACACAGCCCGTTTTCATCGGTTTTCCCCCCCTGCCGTTTTACCCACAATGCTTGCGCCCAGTCTTCAGCTTTCTGTCACACCGACCAATAAGATGCAAAAAAAAAAGCTAGAGAAAACTTGAGGCTACATCGATGGATATCAAAAGGGTCAAACTGTGACCCCAAACTCTCAAATCAAGGCAGGAGCCCAAACTGCAAATAGTCTGACCTGACTGTGTTTGTTTACCTGTGCCTAGGTTCAGGATGTGTTAAAACCAGACACCAACAAGTTACTCAGACTGGACATTTCTATATTGTCCGGGCGAGACCACAAACCGGACCTGTGCAAATAAACTGAAGACTGGATATGCGGGTCCAAAACCGGGCATCACCCCTACCTGTGCCTTAAGCCATGCTGAAGTAAGCAGACTTCACAAACTGGCAAGAGCAAGCAGTGTGGTACACAACTTCCTGTGACATACTCAAACTGTGTGGTACACAACTTCCTGTGCCATACTCAAGCAGTGTGGTAAACAACTTCCTGTGCCATACTCAAGCAGTGTGGTAAACAACTTCCTGTGCCATACTCAAGCAGTGTGGTAAACAACTTCCTGTGCCATACTCAAACTGTGTGGTAAACATACTCAACAGTACACAAGTGCATACTCAAGCAGTGAAGTTGTGGTACCACACAGTTTGAGTATCATGTGTGGTACACAACTTCCTGTTCCTGTAAACAACGTCCTGTGCCATACTCAAACTGTGGCCATACTCAAACTGCGGATGGAATGCTCAAAAAAAGAGAAAAAGTTACGAGTCAAACGAGGGAAAAAAAACTCCCAAAACTTTTCAGACTGGGGAATTTCCCGGAGGCTCTCGGAATTTCTCGGACAGACGCGGAGTACAAGGCTACCTGGCTCAGGAGCGGGGCCAGGAGCGGTGTGGAGCGGGCCTTTCACCTGTGAGTGCACCTGGCCCCAACTGACCACAGGAGCACTGCGTGCAGACACCCCACCCCAAACACCCCCACCCCAAGCACCCCAAGCACCCCACCTACCCCAAGCACCCCAAGCACCTCACCCACCCCAAGCACCCCAAGCACCCCACCTACCCCAACCCCAAACACCACCTCACCCCAAACCCACCCCCCAAACACCCCAAGCACCCCAAACACCCCCACTCCCACCCACCTCCCAAATCCACCCCACCCCACCTCACCCACCCCAAACACCCCAAGCACCAAGCCCCGAATGGCTATGGTTGTAGATTAATAGAGAAATCCATGGGACAAGTAAAAAATTGAGATTTTTTCTGGGGGGGGAAGGGGGGTGGGAACAGGAGGATGGGTCCAGATAGGCTGCTGTTATACTGTAGAGCTACAAGTCTGTCTCTTCCCCCTTTTTCCCTTTCGCGCTGCCCTGTGCAAACTTTGCAAAGCTCTATGAACTCTACTGTGTTTCTGTAAAGAAAAAAAAGAAGAAGAAAAAAAAACCTAATTCGGCCACTGTCAACGGTGGCTCAACAGGTCAAACTTACTGTGGCAAAAAAAAAAACCAAAAAAAAAAAAAAAACATTTTTTTACACCAGAGTCTGCAGAGACATCTGGGGAAATTCCTGGGCAGAAACGGAGGAGCTGAAAGACTGAAAGAATGCAATCTTTCTGCTATCGCTCTCCTCTGCTTCATTTCATTCCTGCATTTTAATACCCTCCAAGGTTTATTACAGAGCTCCCGCAGCAGCGGTCGCCGTGGCAGCACACCTGGCGCACCTGAACGAGGCCCTCGTTGCCGTGCCGACAGGTACGTGACGGACTTTATCAAAAACGAGCCCCCCCCCCCCCCCCCCCCCCCAGCTGTCTGTTCACCTGGCCAAACTACCTGTTCACCTGGCCAAACTACCCGTTCACCTGGCACTAAAGCCCTCAGCTCACGTACCAGCCGAATGACACCACTGTTCGCCATGTTAAAAAACACAGGACACTTCAGAGAAGCGGTGAAAAACAGGTTCCTTGTCCAACTGCTCCTTTTTTGCCCCAACACAAATTGTTCTTTGTTAAGAAGACATTGCACTTAGCGATTATAAATTAACCTCTGAGCCTTCTTGGTGAGACTGCATTTTCATATTCCTGAGTTTAAGATTATTGTTCTCCAGTACTAGACCTCACTCTGGATGAGAACCAAGTATTTTAATGTAATGTACATGAAAAGGCAGTTAAACTTCCCAGACATTGGGGAAGACGATCTACATGCAGAACCGATGTACACTTTACCTGTGTAAAGCTAGGTAGGAACTCGGAGATTTATAAAGGAAGCCTCTAAGCATGTGGACAGCTGGAAGTGTCTTGCAGACCAAGACTATCTGCTCTCCTTGTCCCCCCCCCCACTCAACCTCAACTGACCTTTCCCCTTTGACCTCCTCAAAATGGCGAATGTTCCGGATTAGACTCCTGACTCCGATCGAACACCCGCAGCCTCAGGTCGGGTCAGCTCTCTCACACTGACATCCTGGCTACTGCTCAGCGATAACACCACTGCAATGCTTTAGAAACGTTTGTAAGAGCATCAAGCATTTGCTGGACTTTGCTGCAACCAATGAAACGCACGCATATAAATTATGCCCACCTTCTACTACGGATTCATTGCTGTGGCTAGCACTTGCTTACTGGCAGTTCAAAGTTATGGTCAATATTAGTTAGATAAAATCAATCCTATACCTATTATTGGATAAAACACTGTACTTTACCATTCCCTCTACAAGAAACCCTGCCTGTGAATAAATGGTGTTATTTCGTTTTTTAACCCTTTAAGGTGCAAGATCACCAATATGCAATTAGAATGTTCTTAACTGAACATTCAAATGCTGATCACTACTGGTGATTGCAAGCAATGGGCTCTAGAACGGACTTAGAATTTTGGAAAACAAAACATTCCAAAAATCACCCAGCTCTTCAAAAGGGTTAAACGCTTTTCAGCAGTTCCAACAGATTCACTGAAATTTGGGGGTTAAAACAGATGTTCCTGTCAGCGGTCAGTGAAGTTCCAACTTGTCAACAGCCAGTATTTTTTAGGAACTTACGCTCAGGAGTAAGAGCTTATACTGTGCTTCCCTCATAACCTATGACTCTCTTTACTCCTTCAAATCCATTACAGCTCCAGATATTCACCAGATCTCTCAACCAGATTGTGTCCTGTTGCTTGCCAAACTCTCTTTTGAACCTTTTGAACCGCCTTTATCTTCAGGCACAGGCTACACCTAAGAGCCTGGCCTACAATATACAGTTTGTTGTAACTATGTCATAACTAATAACCTGGAAAAAAATTAATTCCATTTCACAATTTAGTTTTATGTACTAAAACTGTTTTATGCTTTTTTTATGAGTGACGATAAGTAATAGCTTGCCGGCTGCCATTACCAACCACTAGCTTAGCAGCAAAGCACATCCCCTGAGGTTTGGAGGCGGACTGACGTCCGTGTCAACATGATCAGGCTGACGGTACCATAAGTTCGCGAGTTTGAAAACTGAGGCGACTAATATAGGAACCAGTACCCCTCTCCTCTCCAGCATCCAGCCACCCGCCGCCCCCACCCCCCACCCCCCCGCCCCCCCTTCAAAACAACTCAGCCAAGCAACTTCTTCTCGGTTCATCATCCCAAGTGACCGGTTGATATTTTGATTAGACCCTCAAGGAGCTGCATTAAAACTAGGTGAGGTGCCAACGGCAAACACTCGCCAACTGCCGGATTGGGCATTTCCTCCACAAAAACACTAACAGGGCTATTTACTGCGAAGCACTGCTGGGTTTCCACGCAGCTTGCCCAGCAGGATCAGGTCTCCTTCAGTTCAGCGCTACAGCTAATTAGCGAGACGTCTTTGTGTTTCAGGCGAGGATGCTGGCCTTGGCGTTAACCTACGAGCAATCAACCCAGCTAACACCAAGACGTTCTCACAATGTCGCTGCCGCGTAGCGCCAATGTTATAACACTGACCAAACATTCTGGTAACACTGTGAGAACGTTTTTGGGGTTAGCTGGGATGATTAGTCTTCCTCTTTCCATGGAGTAAACATGCGCTCCTACTGAGAAAATAAAACCAAAGCACCTGATGTTTAAGGGCTAGGACTAATTATCTTTATGTACAAAACCATTACAATCTGAGTTTGGGTCCAGAAAACACAACTTTCAAGGCTGGGTTTGACTGGAGCTCCGGATGGGACTTTAAATCAGAATAACAACGAACAGCATTCAACCTGAGAACTTTTTTTTCTGACCTTCATGAAACTATCGTTTAATCCTGTAAAAAGCAGGCATGTTTTTACATAATCGCATTCAGTCACCGAGCATCAATGAAAGACAAAAATAACTGTCAGTCCTGAACGAAAGTTGCATAGAGAGGACTTCGGGAAAAAATGTTTGCTTATGTAGCAAAAGTAAAAGTAAATAGCTGCATTTTCTCAGGTTCTTAGACAAATCCTGTAAAAAAAAGGGTTTCCAGACAAGAGCCAAACACCAATGAACTGAACACAGCTGAATAGCCGAAACTAAATAAACACAGTTAATCACACACCCATTTGCAGTCCGACGCAATTTGCAATCCACAACTGAAATGAAACCCTATAGTCGTCGTACCATTTTGTGCTTATGCGTGTGTGGGTGTGTGTGTGGGTGGGTGTGGGTATGCATGTGTGTGTGTGTGTGTGTGTGTAAAATTCCCACCCTAATTTGGCAAGCCCAATGAGCTATTTACACCTACATTCCTGTGGCGATCTCCAGCGTGGGAGAGCGTACACACATATATACGTGCGGTTCTCCTCTGAAATATATGATGTCACCAGCTGCTTCTTTTCACACCGCAGCCCACAAATCAAGTTCACACATACAGGGGCTGGAGAGAGGCACTTCATGATGTGCTACTCTGGGAGGCAGAAACCAGAAACCCGACCGACTGACCGACCGGCCTCTAGGGGTCCCTAGAGAGCAGGCAAGCACAACGGAGCCACAGCCCTCTTTCCCCAGGTCGATGACATCACAGATCACGCGTGAGCTTCAGCACGACCGGATTCGAACCCGAGACTGTGTGCCGCTGGCCTATTATCTGAAAGAACACTTAATGGCTTCAAATTTGCTTTTGTTTATCTTTCTTCGCCTTGGGCAAAATCTTGGGATGGGGGAATTAAAAAAGGAGGGGGGGGGGGGGACAGGGAAGGGGGGGGGGGACGGCTCTGAAAACATTTTGCATTACCTCCGGCATTAGTCCGGCACCAGGGACGACGCGCGCGCGGTCCAACTTTCCAACTGAAGGCAACCGCATTAATATTCCTTTCCCCAGAAAAACAGAGCTCTCTCTCTCTCCCTCTCTCTCCCTCTCTCTCTCTCTCTCTCTCTCTCTCTCTCTCTCTCTCTCTCTCTCACTCTCTCTCTCTCTCTCTCCCCTCTCTCTCCCTCTCCCTCTCGCTCTCTCTCTCTCAATCTCTCTCTCTCTCTTGCTCTCTCTCTCTCTCTCTCTCTCTCTCTCTCTCTCGCTCTCTCTCTCTGTCGCTCTCTCTCTCTCTCTCTCTCGCTCGCCCCGCCGCGCCTCACAAACCGCCGCGTCAGCTCCTCTTACTGCTCGTGCGACACGGGATCTGGAACCTTCCGAGCGTCCTTACCGCTACATCAGCGCACATCCTCCACAAACCCCGAGCAGAGTGCGCGTGTGTGTGTGTGTGTGTGTGTGTGTGTGTGTGTGTGTGTGTGTGTGTGTGTGTGTGAGAGAGTGTGTGTGTGTGTGTGTGTGTGTGTGCGTGAGAGTGTGTGTGTGTGTGTGTGTGTGTGTGTGTGCGCGTGTGCCTGTGTGTGTATGTGTGTGTGTGTGTGTGTGTGTGTGTGTGAGAGAGTGTGAGTCTGTGTGCGCGTGTGTGTGCGTGTGCCTGTGTGCGTGTGAATGACTACTGTCTAACCGCAATACACACTGTCCCCATCTTCCAATGCCAGTTTAAACAAGCAACCCTATCCCCCCCCCCCCACCCCCACCCACCATTTCATACACATTATTTCACTGAACGCTGAAAACTATTTTTAAAAATATTATGGTAATTAAATAAACAGAACACTGGTTTAAGACCGTTACTCGCGTATCCCCTTTCACGGTGGTGAAAAGCCCACTTACAGGACGACCTTCTCGGGAGAGGAACGGAAAGCGGGGAGCACAGAGCTTCTCGGTGTCTAACCCTAACCCTTTCTGGACAAGCCGGAAAAGAGATGTGCTTCTGGTAGCCCAACAGGAGACTCCAGAGGCGTGACAGCACAGGCATCACCTGTGAATATATATGCGTTCGCATTGCTTTACTTTACTTTGTGATCCAGGTGTAACCGTGGCAACAGTGGATAGACGAAAGAGTGCCTTGGCCTGATCGAGCGGATTTGCGCCCTCTGTGGCTGGCGAGCGGGTGGGCCGACTCGTGTTATCTTTGGCCAGCTTGAGTTTTCTGCTCCTTGGGTCAGTGGATTTACGAGAGTGACAGAGAGAGTCGTTTCCGTGCTCTCGTGTTTTTTAAAAAAAAAAAAGAAAATCGAGGCGGTAAAGGGCATATAAACCGGACTGACGCACGGTCTCCTCCGAGACCTCTTCAGAGAGGAGCGACGGAGGCCCAGTTTCGGGACTGAGGTGCTACACGGAACAGAGTGGGCGCTGGGCGTGAAAACAGCCTCAGAGAGAGAGAATGCCAGTTAATGTTAGCCTCAGAGAGAGAGAACACCAGTTAGCGTTAGCCTCAGTGAGAGAGAACGCCAGTTAGCGTTAGCCTCAGAGAGAGAGAACACCAGTTAGCGTTAGCCTCAGTGAGAGAGAACGCCAGTTAGCGTTAGCCTCAGAGAGAGGGAACGCCAGTTAGCGTTAGCCTCAGAGAGAGAGAACGCCAGTTAGCGTTAGCCTCAGAGAGCGATAACAGCAGTTAGCAATAGCCTCAGAGAGAGAGAACACCAGTTAGCATTAGCCTCAGATAGAGAACACCAGCTAGCATTAGCCTCAGAGAGCGATAACAGCAGCTAGTGTTAGCTTCAGATTGAGAATGCCAGCTAGCGTTAGCCTCAGATAGAGAACGCCAGCTAGCATTAGCCTCAGAGAGCGATAACAGCAGCTAGTGTTAGCCTCAGATAGAGTGAATGCCCGCTAGCATTAGTCTCAGAGAGAGAGAACGGCAACAACCGGCCGCAAAGCAGCTTCCCAAACAGAGCAGCCCCCGCCTTTCATCCAAGAGCGCTTTAAAACTCAACCATCAGTTCTGCAGGGTCCCCCATTACGCAAACCCAGCAAAGTGCTAACAAGATTGTTAATGTTCCTCCAGCTCAACAGCTCACCCCTACACCTCCCACCCCCTACACCATGCTCTCCACTGACAGCCTTGGAAAGCTAGCTCTCCTCCTCTCTCTCTCACTCACTCTCTCCATGTCTCTCTGTGTCTCTCTCTCTCTCTCTCTCTCTCACTCACTCGCTCCATGTCTCTCTCTCTCTCTCTTTCTCTCTGTCAGTCTCCTCTCTCTATGCTGGAAAGACTCTTCGCTGCAAAACTACTAGGATCCAACTCAACGTACGGTTAAAAAAACATAAATAAATAAAATTGAAAGTCACACTGCACAGGCGTAACGTTGGCCTACAAGGACCCCACAGTTCAAAAAAAAAAAAAAAAAAAAAAAAGTAAAAGTTTACTTTTACGAACAGCAGTTTTTCAGGACTGCTGTAAATCTGACCGCCCAGTGGGAAGAAAACCTCTCAGAGAGAGGGAAAGACAGAAAGACAGAAATAAAAAGCCTTTGGAACCAAACAGGGCTGCTATTCATTTGTGTTGATACTTGGCCGCATGCTGCTTCGAGACCACAGTCTTTTCAGGGAGTCTATTTCTGAACCCTGAATTCGGGCAGCCTGTGGAAAACGCCGCTTTTAGTGGTTTCGTGTGACGTGGAGACGGAGCGAGGCCACCGTCCCACCGAGGAAAAACCCCGAAGAACACGCGCGAGACTCAGCGAAATTCACTGGCGCATGGAACACAGTCAAACAAACAAAAAAAAAAAAAAAAAAAAAAACACACACATCAAATTCAGAACACGTTTGGCACACAGGGCCCGAGGCTGTCTGTCAAACTAAGTTATTCCGACTAAAATACAGGTTTGCCGACTGACACGAGTAAATAATGGTTTTAGCATTTGAGACTCGGGCTGAACCGACCGATTGTACGCGGCGCGGAGGGCCTGACGTGGAGAGTTGTGAGTAATGCGTTTCTGAACACACACTTCGCTTATCGCGACCATGTCACAGCAAAGCAGGAATTTTCACAGATACGCTCATTTTCCAAGTCTAATTGCGTGCCTTCTGAGGAAAAAAACGTGTAAGTATAGCATTTCTTTCTCGCCCTTGAATAACAATGATATTCAAATACCACCTAAAACAATATTACCTCATTTTGATCTGAACCCACGCCCTGGACAATGAGTCACCGGGATGGATTTTATCATTAAAAGAAAAAAAAAAACATTTAAAATTAAAACTCATGATTGGGCCTAAAATTTCTGGAGTCAGCGGGACCTTTCAGGTACACACTCTCACTCTCACTCTCACTCTCACTCTCACTCTCACTCTCACTCTCACTCTCACTCTCACTCTCACTCTCACTCTCACTCTCACTCTCACTCTCACTCTCACTCTCACTCTCACTCTCACTCTCACTCTCACTCTCACTCTCACTCTCTCTCTCTCTCTCTCTCTCTCTCTCTCTCACACACACACACACACACACACCAAAGTTACAAGAACAAGGCCTATCCTATGTGTCTGAGGAGGAACAGAAGACCTCATTCCCAATTCAGACACCCAGGAGAAGTGTGTGTGTGTGTGTGTGTGTGTGTGTGTGTGAGTCAATGAGATGACAGTCACTCTAATGCATGAGATGTGTCTGTCAGTTTTGATTCAATGACCATGAGAAACGACAGGATCACTGAACCACCAAACATGCCATCTTTTCCCCCTAAATGTACTGACTCTAATAAGCAACTCACTGGCCTCTTTTGAGCAGACCAGGGTGAAATACTTTATTTTTAATACTTCAGCAGTTTAACAGTTTGACGTTTAGACCCCAGTAAATTCCTGACGATAACTGGCCATTTTAAAAGAAACATCTACTTTCACCAACGTTCAGCACATACAGAATTTCCTCTTTCATGTGATTATGTTTCATCATACATGTTTCCTTAAGAATTCAGGAACCATCTTCAAAGTTTTCAGAGTTTTACAAGCACCTAAAGGGTTCAAGTTTTTTTTCCCAAATAATCACTTGTCCCAGGTCTGCTTTCGTGCTCAATTCCAACATTAAGATCGCAGGCACAGATAAACCTCAGCGACTGATACTTTTTTTTTTTTACTGGGTTTTCCGAGCTCAGACCTCAAACGAAATAACATCCTTGGGCCAGGAGCTAGCCAGGACCGTCACAGCGGCCCACAGCACTGCTGGTAGTCAAACGCATCACCTGGTCTCGCAGACGCACATTAGCATGAGGCTCATTAGCCTACCAAGCCCTGCAATCAACTGTTTCCATCTGTGCACCACTCGTGGGATTGACAGCAGTGGGTAAAGAACTGGTCTGGTAACCTGAAGGTCACAGGTTCGATTCCACGGTAGTACACTGCCGTTGCACCCTTGAGCAAGATTCTTAGCCTGCATCGCTTCAGTATATATCCAGCTGTATAAATGGATGCAATGTAAATGGTAAATGGTAAATGGACTGCATTTATATAGCGCTTTTATCCAAAGCGCTTTACAATTGATGCCTCTCATTCGCCAGAGCAGTTAGGGGTTAGGTGTCTTGCTCAAGGACACTTCGACACGCCCAGGGCGGGGATCGAACCGGCAACCCTCCGACTGCCAGACAATCGCTCTTACCTCCTGAGCCATGTCGCCCCGAATGTAAATGCTGTGTAAGGATAAGAGCGTCTGCCGAACGCCGTATTGTAAATGTAACAGCAGTTATGGAGCGTGAACTCGAGCAGAAAGGGGTGCTAAACTCGCGCCGTGAGACAGACGCGGCGTGAAAGAGGCCAGAGGGGGGTGATCTCAATGAAAACAGCAGCTGTACCCCCCTGGATCCAGCGCCATCCTGACAGACAATACTTAAAGAAACCGAAGCAGCCGATTCGCTCTCACCCCAGACCGTGCGGGGCTGAGAAAGCAGACTCTCGTGTTAATAGGTCCTGGCGGGACCCGGGGCGTTTTTTGGTCGTTGACTGACAAGGCTACGTCCTTTTTCAAATATTTTTGAATCCTGGAATTCCATCCCGGACCGACTTGCTCCCAATCGCCAACCTTTCTGACCCCCTCGTCCTTCAACTGCCATCTCAAACCGTTCCAACGGTTTGTTGACATGCACAGGAAAACACATTTTTGACAGCAAATGGCTTATTTTCAAACCGAATGACAAGAAATCTGTTTATTTGTTTGGAAAAAAAAGTTTTAGATTTTTGTGAAAGTAACACAATAGTAACACATCCAATAGTATTCACAACTTTTCCCATTTGTTTCTGGTTATGATGCCATAATAAGAAAATAAAGCTAAATTTGGCCTTGAAAGGTATGGATGAGGTGTAGTGCTGTTTAACTGAATAAATGCCAATTCTTTGGAGGTCAAAACAGATTTAAGGTAAAAAGTCAGGCATTTGCATTAGCACATGAACACGCACACGCACACGCACACGCACACGCACACACACGCACACACACACACACACGCGCGTACGCATGCGCGCATGGGAGCACAGCCATTTTCCTCATCTGCCAAATGATATTTAGTTTTAGGCTTCCTTGTTCTGGTTTTTCATGCACTGGACAAACATGGAGAGAGCAGTGTTTTTGTGTATGAATTACAGTCCTGTACACATGAGACCAATCACAGCTCAGCCTGACAGATATCTTTGGCTCTGATTGGCTGAGGTAGCCACCCCCCCATAACAGCGGTCCCACCCCCCTTGTTATGTTTGCAGATGTTCCTGTCGACGGTAGGGGCTGAGCTAGGTTATTAGCATGGCATCCATCATTGGGGGGGGTTGGGTTTCCCCCCCCCCCACAACCCTCCCCACAGGCCTCACGCTGGGGACCTCGTAAGAGATCAAAGCTACTCCCGGACGGAATTAAAGCCGTGTAGCAAACAATAAACAAACACATTAAGACGTGAGTCATCTGCAGTGTGCATGTGCTTTTTTTCCCACCCTTGCCTTGTGCAGCCCCCAAACCCAACCCCACCCCCCCTCCATGTGCAACAGACAGAATTCACAAGCAACAGCCTATATCGTCACCAGCTCAAAATCAAGATCATAATCGAAGAAGAATAAAAGTTTGGCTGATGTTTGCTGCATCTCACACACACTCTCAAACTCCTCAGAGCACCTGAAGAGTTAAGTTCAAAGTTCATCTGTAAGTTCCAAGGGACGTGTCAGCAGGCCAAAAGAACTACACAAGACCGACCATGCCTAACACTAAAATGTGACGGCATGTTAATAAAACTTTTTTTAAAAAGACGCTGGAAAAACAGTAGGGCTGGCAAGCTGTTTTTACTCTCTAAACTTTAGTCAAAACGCAGTGTTATAACTCAAGTAGGTCAACTCCCCCCCCCCCTTTTCATGACACTTGTTACATGTTGCCCCATCCCAGCACTTTTTGGTAATTTGTATTTGTCCTAATATCGTAGCTTATTCTTCTGCCTAGTTGGCTTTACAGAGGTTAGGTCGGAATAGTGTTCACTGTGTGAACTAAACTGTGTTCTTGGCTAGAAATAGCTGTACAAAATAAGTATTGTACCTTACTGAACCTGTGTTTAGCAGTTGTCTATGACCATGAAATGCACTTTTTTGTACGTCGCTTTGGATAAAAGCGTCTGCCAAATAAATGTAATGTAATGTAATGTCAACTCTCTCAACTATCGTTGGCCTGGATTGAAATATTTTCACACACAAAAGTTCGAGGAGGGAGACCATCGGGAGAGGTCTGTGTTCTTCCCCCCCGTGTCATATTTGCTCTTGATTGACATGTGACCAGAGTGATGCGAGCAGGCTGAGCAGAACTAAAACCCACCAAACCAAAACTTACGGAATGCACAGGACTTTAACGCAGCCTTGTAAAAAAGGCATGGGTTCGAAAAAAATAACAAAGTGGGATCAAGGTTTCTTTTCGTTGGATTTTTTTTTTAAACAGAAATATGATTGGCTGAACCCTGGAATACCCGATGGCTTTGAAAATATTCCCACAGCACAGGTTAACACCCGATTAGCAGGCTGAACTCTGGCTAACTTTTCAACCGTGTCCAACCCACACTATGCTCGCTTCATTTAACAGCTCTGCAGCACGAGGTGGAAGGATTTAACAGCCCTTCTCATGCGCAGATTATTTTTTTTCCTTAATCGCTTTTTAACGCAGTTCATCATCATCCTGGCCGACTTGCAGACAGGGCTGAAACAGTGGACACGACTGAGTGTGCTGACAGCACGGGGGGGGGGTCCTCTCACTGTGTGCAAACTGAATTTCCACAACTGCGGGTGTATGGGTGCGTGAACCGCAGCAGTCAGATCCATGAGCATCCAGGCAAGAGCTGCTGCTGAGCTCTTGATCCAACTTAAGATCTTTCAATCAGAAGACAATTCTAAACGAGCAAGGATTTCAGAGCTCTGAAGCCCAGCATCTTTATCGACTCCTTTTATTTTCATTTTGGTGGGTTACAGTTCTGGATGACAAGACCAATTTGGCAAAATTGTACAGCAGTTTTACACCTTTTGCACTTAGTGTATTAACATGTTCATCCATTCAGTGAAAGGTGAGTGAGTTCCCAACTTAATATTGCTGAATGTGTGTAGAGACAACTAATATATATTAGAGATTTTAGAGATCCACAAACTAACCCTCCATTTTAACGAAGGAAATGGAAGTCAATGATATCAAGTGGAACAGGTCTCCTAACTGTCAACTTGCTTCAACAACATTACCGCAAATAAAGTATATGTACAATACAACGACAGATGCAATGGTCCACCTCTGCTTTCTCAACGGCACAATTTCATTTTCAAATTAATGCGTACTTAGAAATACTCCTTTGTTTGGTCCTGTGCCACAAAGCACTATAGTTTCAAGGCCTGTTATTAGCAAGTGAATGAATTACCATGTCAATGGCTCTGTTGAATAGGCCTACCCACCCCCACACCAGAAACAACTTGATAGAGGGCTATCGCGGAGTTAAAGATATGTACCTCCAGGGGCAGCCAAACGCTTAACGAGGGAAAACAAACCTTCCACTTTTTTCTTGACCTCGAAACGTGTATGAAACCTTGCTTACAAAAAAACACGTGATATCTTGCACATCCTAGAGAAATGCTTTGGAGTCATCAAATTAATTCGGCCTGGATGCGTTAATTTACACAAAAAGGCCGGCTAGTTCGTCAACACTTTTTAAAAAACCAATTATTCATTTTTAACTTTTATCCTGTGAAGAAATACGTCCAATACGAAGTGAACGTGAGGTAGAAAGGTTCAAAATTGCCCTTTCCCTACCCCCCTAAATCCAGTTGCCAAATGGCAAAACCCTGCACCCCAAGTTGAAAACAGGAAATCTCAACATCTGTCACCCCCCATAGAGAGATAAATGGATTACCAAGACCGACAAAGGCAAGAGATCACTTTCAAATATGCATCTGATTAACACGTCCACTGGTTTTCGTCCGTTCCGTTCCACAGAAGTTTCCCTACGGAGTTCCTTTCTCCCAGGTCGGACACGCAAAAGGCTTTTAAACAACGGCCTTTCACTGCGTCGGTTAATTCTGAGCGAGAATTGCACGCGCACATAGCCTATGGTACTGCGCGTGAATGGCAGCGTTGTCCGTGGAGACTGCGCGTGCAAGCCTGGTAATCCAGCCATCCAGTTTTGGACAAAACCCTTTAGCTATAAATAATAGACAGGAAAACGCCCTCTTGCCTCCAGAGTCTATGGACCTTTTCAGAGATGCTTTTTCAAACGGCCCCGGGTCAGATGTTAACAACCAAAGTTTATCTAGCACTAAGAACAACTGTAGTGCTTGTTGAACCGAATCTTAATGTTTCCTGGATACCGAACGAACGTTGTTTTAGTCGTGTGCAGTCCAAACATGAGAAACAGCCCACTTATATAAACATTAAAGCAAGCGCATATTCATTACTGATTAAGAAGCGTCGGCGCACATCCCCACACAGGAAAAAACTATTTGACTGCACTCAAAATTCCACCATCCTGACCATACAATTCACACGAGTCATGGTATAACAATTATTTTCCGATATATCTTAAATTGTAGAGAACCGGACTTTCTCCATGCGTGTAGGCGAATACAGGTATCAATCATGTGGCACATTTCATTCCAAACAATGCGTTGTGTCGAGGCGCCAAATGAAACAAATATTTTCACTACCCAGCTTGGAAAAAAACGACAGATTCCACAATAAACGCAAACAAACAAAGCAAACTTACCTGCGCATCTCAAACTCGGATCCGAAGAAACCAGCAGCATCAAAGTTATGAAGTTGGTTAAAACAGCAGACTTTATCCTCGATTTATACATCGCTCCACAGCCGAAGACTCCCTTGGTACGATTGTATATATAATATGAGCGATCCTATGGAAATCGCATCCGAGCTTGTTAGAAAAAAAAAAACTCCAAGGCACCAACTTTGCTAGCTGAGCGTTTTGTAAATAGGAATCCCTTTACACGCTATACGACCTATACGACAACTCATAAAGAATTAAGCATTGAAATTTCTTCTAAATCTCAGGTGTGCGATAAATGAATCTCCCGTTTATGATAATTTGTTTGCAAAATAACGGCGCATTTCATCCCCTTAAATCAAAAGGGAGACCAGCCGCTGTCGGTACCCCCTTTCCACTGTTTCATGCAGTGTCTAACCTACTTCAAAAAAAAAAAAAAAAGGAAAAGTTAACCAAGAAACTCTCCCACCAACTGTGACGTAGTGCTGAACTCTCCCGGGGGAGGTCCGCGCTGTAGAATCCGACTTGCACTGTGGTTTACGCGCCATCTACGGGCGAGAACCTGAGGCGAGAACTCCAGATCAATTACGATACATGCTAATGCATTGGATAGGCCTGCCAATCGATACGTGTATCCATCTCCCAATTCTGTTTTTATTTTTTTATTTACCGGTCTGATCTTTAATAGCTCTGATTGGAAGGAATTGATCAAGGATGCGTGAGCTTATAATTGAAAAGGTATTTGTATTTTATACATCGTTAATCTTCATCTAATATAGTGAAGATTAACGATAGACTGTGGTGTGACATACGATTAGGGAAACAGCCTGAACAATTTAGGAAAATGACACACACACACACACTCACACTCACACAATGTGGTATGCAAGTGTTTGGACAATAACACAAATTTTGTTGGTTTGGCTCTGTACTCCATTGGATTGAATTTGAAATGAAATGATGAATATGACACTAAAGTGCAGACTGGCAGCTTTAATGTCAAGGTATTTACATCCATATCGGGTGAAACCCGTGACCTGTACCAACGTGATAGAAAGAGGAAAGTGTGAAGTAAGAAAATAACTGCATGATCCCAAGCATACCCACCTCATCTGTGAAACATGGTGGAGGCAGCATCTTAGCCTGGGCATTCTGTCATAGAATGCCACCTTTCAAACAAGTAAGTTCATCAAATTTCTGCCTCGCTAGAGCTGCCCCAGTCTTACTGTAAGTGCTGTTATTGTGTTATAAGTGGGAAACGTATAGGAGCAACAACAGCTCAGCTGCGAAGCGGAAGGCTACACAAGCTCACAGAACGGGACCGCAGAGGGCTGAAGCGTGCAGCCTAGCGCGTGAAAATAGCCTGTCCTCGGTTGCAACACCCACTACGATGTCAGCACAAGAACTACTTGGGTCTCCATGGCTGAGCAGCCGTACACAAGCCTAAGATCACCATGCACAATGCCATGCGTCGGCTGGAGTGATGTAAAGCACACTCCCATTGGACTCTGAGGAATAATGGTCTTGGGGCTGTTTTTCATGGTGTGGGCTAGGCACCCTTAGTTGCAGTTAAGGGAAATCTTAATGCTGCAGCATACAATTACATTCTAGAGGACTGTGGCACATCCAACTTTGTGGCAACCGTTTGGGCAAGGCCCTTTTCTGTTTCAGCATGACAATGTCCCCTCGCACAAAGAAAAATCCATAAAGAAATGGCTTGCTGACTTTGGTGGGGAATAACAAGAATGTGTGCAATCTGTGGAACTGTCCTGCTTCCAATCCCCGTTTCTAAGAAGGTAAAATGTGTGTGAGCATGAATGTGTGTGTTTTAGAATGCACATAAACACACACAAGTTTACCCCATTTTATTTTATTAATATTATCTAAAACAGCAGCTGTTTAATCAGTACAGTCAACTCAGTAGCAACAAATAAAGGCACATCATGAACTGTATATCAAGAAGTGTCGAAGAAAAATGGAAAACACCGTTCTGTACAATAGCAATTTGCAATTAAGTTTAAAAAAAAAAAAAAAAAAAAAAAACAAGAATATGCAATGGGCAATTGAGATGGATATGCAGGATGTAATAAATGCTAGTGCAAATGTACTACCTTTTCTCAAAGTTTCGATATTCAGTTGTAAGAGAATACAATGAGAATCACGTTCAGAGTGTTGATGTTGATTTAAAAGTGTATGTAAACACGTAACATTCGATATTTGGACAGCTACTTCACGCCGAAATAACCTGTTAAATAGTTCTGCCACCCACCATTTACAAAGCATTAAAGTGTTCGGTTAAAATGCTGTGCGGAATATATTGAGTATGTATTTATAACCATGATAGAAAAAGTAATGTTTGAAAAATCCCCCCTCAAACTTAATGGTTCCACGTACAACACAGTAAAATTTATTCTTAAGTACAGAGTGAAGGAGAGGGGAATCAAAATACAAATCCTACCATAAATATTTTATACATAATTTTAAAGTGTGTCTCCTTGACTTAGCAACTGTAATTTATTAGAAAAATAGCACAATGTGTGCATGAACAGTGCAAGAATGTTTTGAAATGACTTTAAGACAAAATCCAAACTTTGGTCAAAAGAGGAGAAAGAAAATTTACACAAGCAATTTGGTTCCTGTTCAAAATAAGAAAAAATTATAATAACTTAGCAAAGACATGTCAGATCCAACAATATATATATAAAAGTAATTCTATATATAAAATAGTAGTAATTGTGGGTTTAGAACACGTTCGAAGTGATATATACGACCGCGTAACAAATCATTCGAGGGGGACTTAAAGTGGACGTAACACGGAGCGGACGACTTACAGTGGGTCACGACGCGTAATCAAACGGTGAGTGAAGCCTGCGCATTTTTTAAACAGCCCCCGATTAGAGAACAGCAGCCCCCTATCATGTTATGCCGTATTAGGGGGGGGGCGAACATGAAAACAACTGCAACAATTATGCTGCCCTTGTTACATTAGCAGTAGCAGGCTATCGGACGTCTTGTGCCAAATATCAAACAACGTTTGTTTCCCCCCGTTTGCTTATGGGCGATGTAGAGCTGGGCAGTTTACAGAGAGGCACGCGGTCCCACCCCCTTAGTGAATGGCCAGGTCCACGTGTGATATCGAGCGTAGCACTTTCGTGAATAACCGAGGATTTTCGTGAGTTCTTCCGTTCCACTGCACCCCGATAAACTACTTCAGCAAGGCGAGCGCTGCTTCTCGTATCAAAAGCGCGGCTTTCTCGATCTCCTCCTCGGTCTGCTCAACGGTCACCACCACCCGAATTCTAGCAGAGAGGGAGGGACATTCCACCGTTAGCGACAGACACAGCACACGTTGTTTACTCCAAACCCAACGCAGCTGGATTCATTTAGACATTATGCAGAGACACTTGGCGAGACACGTGATACATCACAATTGAATCCCCAACCAAATGAATCCGAAGCACGAACGGCATTTATCAAGGACTGTTCTAAAACAGCTATTATTACTACTGTTCCATGGCAAATAGTTATGTTGATACAAACATTATTATGTTTGCAAACATTACGCTTTTTAAAAAACTGCTGGGACAATGTTAGGAAATTAAATGCTTCAAGTGCACATCTAGATTGAATATACTCCTCACAATTTAGACCAATAGACAACAGCAAACTGTATAACTCATGAGTTGGATGATGCCATTCCTTAAAACATGCCAGTTTCTGTTGGTTCAATTATTGCAAGGGACAGAGGAAATGCCTCCTTGGTTTTAGTCGTTTAAAATCAAATATATTTATTCAAACTTACGTTGGAGGTGGGAGAAATCTTTCCTCTTTATCCAAGTATCGAGCCTGGGTGAGTGCGATCTTTCGGTCCAAACACTGGTTGAGGCAATTCAAGACCACAAAAAAAAGAGAAGATTCAACTTCAGTACTTCTCACCAGGACGCATGCAGATAGGCAATTGTAAACTTTAGAGCATCAGCTAACATTGGGGTGGAACTCAAGCAAGAACCCCCAGGCAGCTAGGACTTCCAGACACACTACTACCATGAATAGCCCCCCCCCCCCCCCCAAAAAAAAAATCTCATCCCTCAATATATTTACAACAACATTCCAGCCAGAAGATGTACACCCCTCCACCGCCCCAAAGCGGGAAGTACTGCATCGCATCATAACCACCCTGAACTTTAAAATTTTTTGCCAGGTGACGAGAAGCACTTTAGTTTTCGAACTACGTTTCCTTCAAAACCAATTCAAACTAAAGACGGCCGCACTTGGGTAGAGCCTGCAAAAAAATAAATAAATAAAATAAAATAAAAAAATTAATGCACACGGGGAAAAAAACAAACGGGCGATTTCTCGGTGACTCACGTAATCCACGATGCTCCGCAGCGTCTTGACGTCCGTGTCCCGGGACCCGGAGCTGCTCTCCAGCTGCAGGTGGAAAGCCTGGGGTGAAAGGCTCTCCCACTAACTTCAGGCCGGGAATTCTGTGGGGGTGGGCGAGGGAGTCACATTCAAACACACATAATTCAGGTACACAATTGAAACCAAGACTGGCTTAAGTGTTTTAGTCTTGTAATGAGACTTTAAAACTTTTTTTTTCCCCTCTCAAGTAGGAAGTATGAACTCGTCTTCAGTTACTGTTTGCTTGACAAGCTAAATTCTCTTACCACAAATCTTATTTCTGTCTTGTTTAGCAAAAAAGTAATAGGAATAAGATGTTAAGTCTAAATACAGGACTAATATACTTGCTGAGTTTTAGCCAAGGTTTGGCAAGTTTCATCGTTTTTTTTCAAATCTCAAGCAAATGCCATTTTTTTTACATTTAGGAAACACTTTTATCCAGAGTGACTTAGAAGTAGACAACATGTGGTTTGGGCTAGGCCCCTTAGTTGGAAGCAAATCTTAATGGTTTTGTTGAGATCGCTGTGGAAGAACTTGACTGGCCTGCATAGAACATCAACCCCATCCAACACTTTTGGAATCAATTGGAAAGCCAACTGCGAGCCAGGCCTAAATAATAATCAAGCCACACCCAACTCAAAAATTTGACTGATGAAGGTGGAAAAACCAGCAAGTCACTGGAATGAGACCACAACAGCGCAGCGTAAGACTACAAACATGAACCCCACAGTGCATCCATGCGTTCATATATACATTATTATTCATATATAAATCCACTTCAGTGTTGAAAGGAAAATTGCAAATGTGCAAGTACTGGACGTGAGCAGGATATCTTCCACAGAGCCAAGCTGCAACCGAAGCATCCCCCCCCCCCCCCATCCCCCATCCCCCCCCCCCCCCCAAAACGTTATGCATTAAAACTGACAGCAAAGAACCACAAAGAAGGCCCAAACACAGCGGCGCCCAAAACTGTAACAGAAAATCTGACGGCGCGGCAGACATTTTGGGGTTGTTCCTTGGCACGCAATCCCATAACAGGAGGGGGGGGGGGGGGGGGGGGGGGGGGGGGGGAGGCTCTTCTGTTAGTCCATGAAGGATCGGTTTTGGTGTCATACACAAAACATATTTTCAGCACCTCTCCTCAGAACAGGGAGTGACCGATCAGGATTAATTCCGTGCTTTCTGATCCAGGATGCAGAAATGACCGTCTCTCATGCTTATATCACAATGAGCAATATATAAAAAAAATTAAAAAAATACATATATATAAAAATTAACTGATGCATTTTGTCAGCATGGGTTCCTGAATGTAAAATGTATTATTTAATCATGTTATATTTCCTCTTGTATGCATACATTATTATTTTTATATTAATTTGATGTATCCTGTTCATGGGTATAGCTCATTTCCTATGCACACGCATGTAAAACACAGTCTTGGAAAACTGATTTGTACAGATAAGACATTATCTTGTACACAGGAGATGTGTTTTGCATGCCGTACACTATATAAAACCTTGTGCAGATTTCCAGACACTGAAGCTCTGACTTACTGGAAAACAGAGTCAAGCTTGTGTGGCAGAGGCTTGCTGCGATCTGATTGGTGGCTGCAGATGGTCCTGCTTGATTTGGTTTGCTGGGGTGGTTTATCATTTCAAACATCCAAACATCCCCCACCCCACTGTGCCCACAACAATTACCCTTCACCCCATCCCCCAGCACCTCAACCCCCCCCCCCCCCGTACTTCCTCCTCTGTCATCCTAGCTTTGTTTCGGTGGATTACAATAGGCTACTTTGCAGTAATGACTTCCACATGATGTGAGAGGGCTAGCAGTTATGAGGATAAAGCTAAAACTTTTCAAACTAGTCTTGCTGTGTCCTTCCTTCATTGTCACTGAAGTAACGCATGTCACACTTGTTAGTTACAGCTACCATAATGATTTCTGCAAGATAGCTATCAAGCTAGCCAGGAATTATTTTTGCAATTACTGAATCGACTGTTTGGTAAAAATGGTACGTTATAAAAAAAATAAAACAAATAAAATCTCACTGCTGTGACAGTGGACATGTGGATGTGGATAACCATCCATAGCGACTCAGACAGCAAGCGACTCTGGGCCGGATCTACACCGCATCCAGCCCTGCAGTGCTGACTTCGGGCCAGAATCGGCACAGATCCGGCCCGGGGTCGCCCGCTACCTGGGAATCGCACAAGCCAGCAGAACAGCTGTTCTCTCCGGGTCTGTTTAATCAAATCCCCTGAACCTGTTGTATTTATCATATGAACGAGTGCTTTTTACAATCACATGACTCTAAATCTGACCAGACAGAGAGAGTCGTGTTTTGTCCTTATTAACCTGAGGAGGAGTTAGCTGTACGTTAGGAGCCACACCGGAATTTTCCAGCAAGGACCAGTGCCTCCAACTGGACCCCAGCCCACACGGGATTACGCTTCATCGGAAGTATTAAATCTCCAGAGGTGTTTTTATTTTTATTTTTCCAAACAAAGCAGGTCCCCAAAGTTAGGCAGAGTTACGCCACTTTTCACTGCTAAGTCGGTCAGGCTCCAGTATGGAGAATATTGGGCCTGACGTGTGGGTAATCTAAGCCCGATTCCTTTGTGTTATTAAAAGCTTTGGGTGTCTGTGATCCATTAATAAAACACTCATTTTTTTGTCCTTCTTCCAGGGCAATTTCAGGGCAACCGCGCTCAAGCACGCCAACGGCCAGCAAAAATAAGACGGATTGGAGCGAGGCGTTTGGGTTTCTGCGAATACTCCAGAGGCTTCATTGCGTACAGACGAAGTAACATGAGAAGGCGAGTCTACGAACACAACCGCAGTAGTTTTCTTCCCTAAGAGAGGAACAAGGAGTACTTAAGCGTTCATTTGAGAGAACCGCTGATTGAGTATAAAATAGTGCCTCACTACCAATAACACACATTCCCCAGACCCCAAGGGATTCATCCATGTCGTTACAGTGAGCGCCAGGAATACATTACATGTACGAAAGCTCCTGCTTGGGATGCAAGTCCACTCACTGGATAAAGTAATGGCACTACATTTCCCACAGTGCTTTGGGCCAGGGTATTCCCCCCCCCCACCCCCAACGTTATTAATTAGTCTTTGCAAAGAAAAGCCTTCTGCTTTGCGCCATGTAAGATGGATTTCTAATTATTTTATGTTTAAGGTCTGACCTGAACTCATAAATTCCGATTAATCTGCTCTGAAGACCAAAATGGCAAGCTCTGCTGAGCCTAAACAGTAAACACAGTCAAAAAATGCTAAAAGCCAGATCTAAAGGGCACTTAGGCCTGCTTCAATAATTGAAAGTACATACATATAAAAACCTGTTTAACTTACGCTTGGGCTGCCTAAAAGAAATCAAGGAACACGTGTTATATATGTAAGGTTCTGCTTGGCATGTAAATCCACTCACTGACTTGTCTACAAAACTACAATCCCCCAGAATGTTCTACACCAGGGTATTCCCATTGTTTTTTTTTTTTTTTTTTTTTTTTTTTTTTAAACAAAGTGAGGAAATAAAATCCAATGAAAGTAGTTGGACAAACTAAACACTTAATGAAGTGGATGACTCCTCCCGTAAACACGTCCCGAGTCTTATTTTCGTACAGAAAAGAACTCCAGGCCCCTTCAAGAGTCCTGACAAGAACCCTTTGCGGCCAATTTGCTGATGGGCAAAGCTGCCAAACTATTCGAAAATGGCCGAGGACTACAACCGACCGAGCGCTTCCACATCGTCTCCACGGAAACCTGAGGCCAATCAGCTTTACCGCCATAAACGCTTATCCTCAGAGTACGGTGTCGTTATTTACACTGTAACGCCAAAGCATTTCCAAAAGTCCTCGGTCTCTGAGAAATAAGAGTCATTTTCCCCCTTTTTATTGAGCGCACATGTGAAAAGGCAGTTTTTATGCTGAGCGCGCATTGGCTGGTTCTGCCGGCGACTGCGGGGGGAAATTACAGGCCTCAGAGCCAACATGGCGGCTCCTTCCATGGAAAAAAAACCCATTAAAAACTCACCCTTGCAGAGCTCTGTGGACCCGTCTGCATTTTTCCCTCAGGATGGCAAAGATCCCTGCAAAGAACCAAGAGCGGTAAAAACAGCGTTTCCGCTATCTGCCCCCCGTGCTTTAAGAGCCTATGTGCAGATTGGCGCAAGATGAAAATAATAAAATCGTTATTTTTTAAAAGTTTAAATTGATACAAATCTTTCCAAGAAACTTCTAGAGGAATCCCTCTGAGAAATTTATAAAGGTTTAAGAAGGAAAAAAAGAGTACAGAGAATGTGGAGGTTGGGATCAGTGCGTATGGTCTGAATAAACAGCCTCACACTGCCCAGTTCAGTCACTAACGCTGAAACACCGCGTCAACACTTTCAGTACTTCTGAGGTCTGTGAGCCCCATTCTGTCCAAACCAATCCTGCACAGTACGCTGCAGAGAGAGGGTATGTGTGTATGCACGCATGCTTGTGCTTGTGTGTGTGTGAGAGAGAGCATGAGAGTATGACAGAGAGAGAGAGTGAGAGTGGGAGTGTGAGTATACTGTAAGTGTGTGTGTGTGTGTGTGTTTTGTGTGTGTGAGAGAGAGTATGAGAGAGAGTGGGAGTGTGTGTGTGTGTGTGTGTGTATGTGTGAGAGACAATGGGTGTGTGTGTGTAAGAGACAGTATGAAAATGAGAGAAAGAGAGAGTGAGAGTGTGTGCGTGTGAGTATAAGTGAGAGTGTGTATGTGTGCGCGTGTGTGTGTGTACGAGAGTGGGTGTGTGCATGTGCGTGCAAGGGAAAGTGAGTGTGTTAATGTGTCGGCAGTAGTACCTGGGTCTTCCTCCATGATGTTGAGGGCCTCTATGGCAGCTGAGGCCAGCATTGGGGGCAGGGAGGCAGAGAAGCAGTAACCCTGACCGGAGAGACGCTGTGGGGGGGGGGGGGGGGGGGGGGGCACAGGTCACACTCACACACTCTGTAAACCTCACACTAACATCAGTACACCCTGCACCCAGCCCTGACCAGTGTGACACTCACACCTCTGTAAACCTCACACTAACATCAGTACACCCTGCACCCAGCCCTGACCAGTGTGACACTCACACACTCTGTAAAACTCACACTAACATCAGTACACCCTGCACCCAGCCCTGATCAGTGTGACACTCACACACCCTGTAAAACTCATACTAACATCAGTACACCCTGCACCCAACCCTGACCAGTGTGACACTCACACACTAACACTAACACTAACGCCGGGCACCCACCGCACCCACCGTTTGTGTCGCGCAAAGGCTTGCTTAAAGCTCTATATTCCTATTAGCTCTCGCAGTCTGCAGTGGGATTACATCGTGTATTTAACGTTTGTTCACGACTGTTGATTATGGGTTAAGTGAATACTTGGTGAGAGACCTTTTTCAGTTTGTTAATTTGTAATATTTCGTTAACTCATGTAAATACGTGAGAAAGTAAACGCTTTCAAGAATTACCATAAGCTTAAATCGCAACGTAGCCTGCATAATAATCAATCTCAAACTGTATTAATTTATTTGCTTGGTTAACAAGCGCGCCAATTTCATGAAGAATATGTAATGATCATAATAATAATAAATAATCCGTAATCAACCATTGGGAATTCCCGTGTTGTCTTGTCATTCACGTCAAAACATTTATAGGATCAGATTTAGTAAAATCAACCAATCATCAAAAAGATAGCGTAACAGTTTAATCTTGAAGGGATATGAACACCACAACGCCATGAACACCGGAAGCTTTGAAGTACAAGTGCAATAAAGGCTTGCTTACAACTTCATTTATAAAATAGGTGCATTTTCATCGGCAAGACCACTAAATAATCAGATTTTTTAAAACTCTCTGGATTATCTGATTTTTATTAACAAGCCCTTTTTGAAAGCACGGCGAACGAAGACATCGGAGAAGTCAAATAGGCTGAGCAATGAATGGTTAAAAACTACCTTCCAACACTCGAGCTAACAAACCGCTGCTCGGTGCATTCACTTCTACGTCATTCAATAAGCTATGTCTTTCTGTGGTGTATTTTCAAATTTGCCCCACCCCCTCCGCAAAATAAGATAGCGAAACTAAGTTTGCCTTTTCCCCAGGTTCCAGTTTTTTTTTTTTTTTTTTCTGCAAGGACAATACAAAAACGAAAAGGCTTGTATTTTTTTAGCTGCTTATAAAATATCTGGGAGGTAACTAGGGACACCCCCCCAGTCATATAAGGATGAAATATAAATCAGAGCATGTATACCTAGCATTTTAGAGCATATTTCTGTGTATAAACAGGCCATCGTGACGCGCGACAAGCCGAAAAAATAGAACAGAAGCGAAAAACTACGCTTCAGTTCGCTTGTGTCGCGCGAGCTTCGCAGCCGGTTCGCGACGCGTTCGCATCTGGTGGAGACAACGTCGCCCGCTGCCGTTGTAATAACAGTACTTCAACTACGCTTCAGTTACGCGCGTAATACGCGCGTAGTGCGCTCGCGGTCGATAAGCGTGCGGTGGGTGCCCGGCTTAACACTAAAACTAACACTCACATCAATACAGCCACCAAGAAATCTTAGTTCATTGTAATCTTAGGCCTTTTCAAGCTGCTTATTATACAATATATAGATTATCAACACAAAAAAGTTAACAATAATTGCCCTAAAAGGGAGTTTTAGATGGACACCAAGTTTTCCAAGATAGCAGCATACTGTAACAAAATTAAATCCTTCTCATGTTCGGTAAAATATGTTTTAATACACGTAACAGATGTGATTAATAACAAACAGAGCTAGCTGGACAGCCTGAAGCCGCCTCCCCCTCCTCTGATTGGTCCTCCCCTCTTAGCATTCACTCTCATATTGTGACACGGCCAGAACCATCCCCAACACCGCTTTGAATTTACTGATCATTTCCTTATTGCCCTTTTCACGGTTTAATAGCTTTAAGTTCCTCTGTAATCGACACACACTAGCTAAATTCTTTGACGTAAACGTAACGTCCGTAATTCTGCAATGTAATTTTTGTTTCTCAGAATGCAGTTTATTTTTCTAGCAGCTGTCATCTACAGACAGGTCACTATTACACTGCGTCTTTCGGAAAGCTGACTAGAAGAAACAAAAAAATAAATGAACTTCCTAACAAGATCCTAGCCTAGCTACCTGTAAATACAACATGCTTCCCATAATTAATCATGTGGACATGCATTTACACATGTGTTTATTTAATGTTAACACGTACACTGTTTAATAATATTTAGTAAATATTTAAGAAATATACACCGTGTGCAGACCGGACTTGGAAATACCTGATGGTCGATAACGAAGGATCTTCCGCAGCAGAAGCCGCCGATGGATGCCACCGCGTTCTCCATGTTAGCGCTGATGAGGTCGATGTCATCGATCTGTCACACGCGGGAAACACAGAAGCAAACATTACATTAAATCAAATCACAGGCATTTAGCAGACGCTCTTATCCACACAACTTTTTACACAGCATTGACATCCATTTATACAGCTGGATATATTCGGAAGCAATGCAGGTTAAGCACCTTTGCTCAAGGGTACAAGGGCAATGTCCTACCCAGGAATCAAACCTGTGACCTTCCGGGTACAAGACCAGCTCCGTATCCATTACGCTAAACTGCCACCTCAAGACTGAGAACTGTGCACGTTTTTTACTGAACACAGGAACACTGAACACTCCCAGGATAACACAGGCGTGCGAGTCACGTCCACCGCCGGGACACGTTGACAGGTTCGAAACCCGGGCGGGGGGGGGGGGGGGGGGGGGGGGGGTGTTGGGGTGGGCTACGCACGTTGACTCCGAAGTGCTCTGTGACGCCCCGTCCGTGGTCTCCGAGAACGCCGAAGGACATGCTCTCTTCCAGAAAGATCCGCACCTTGTACCTGTACTTCAGCTTCACCTGGGGGGAAATGGGACAGGTGTTTTTTTTTTTTTTTTTTTTGGAACATGACCAATCCCGGTTTTCTGAGAATGTAAATAATGTGAACAAGGCCTTTAAAAATATTTTTTTTTTTTTAAAAGAAACATTACAAATATATCGGACACTGTGACTTTGTGATTCAACTGGTGACACTCAGCCAGAATTAATTTACTACTTTCTCCTCTAATCAACTGACGAAAGGCACATTTACACAAAATTCAATTTTCAATATCTGAGTATAAAAGTACTGAATTCCGCTAATATGGTAAACATGTGTTAAGAACTATATGGCATGATCATACATTTTCTGAATTCTAATGTATCTACATTTTTCATAATAGGCTTCTGCAAATAGTCATCCTAGGCTTCAATTGGACAACTTTATTACGATAAACACTGGTGACCACAGAAGGCAAGCTGAACCATCATATAAATATATATATATAATTTTTCATTACTGAGTATGTATTTGTCTGAAGGCATCTCGTTGAGTTATAGAATCCAGTTAAGAAAGGAAATAAGGAATGAAGCAAACTGCTAGAAAATCTGGTTTGCAATTCATAAGGAACAACAAATTAAACAGTTACACATGAATAGCCCAATTATTTTTATTATTTCAAAATGATATCTGCTCCCAATGTCAAGAACTGTTTGACATGTGGGGAAAAATCTAAAATTACAGACTAAAATTAAAGCAATATGTGTTTCTGGTAACTAAAAAATAAAAACAATGTGGGTTCCGGGCAACGCTTGATGAATGGAATTCTGGGATACACATTAATCCCCATAAACTCCTCCCATGATTCCATCTGGCAAAGCCCTGAGTGCCAAGAATGTACCACTCTCAACGGAAGTTAAAAATATGGAGCCTCACCAGTTCTGGGAGAGGGCACACGTCGCCAGTGTTGATGTACAGCCCCTCCACGACGATGAACCTCCGGGTCACGCGAGCTTTCCGAGGATTCTAGAACACAAGGGGAACAAGTTAATCACCGCATTCCAGATCTGTCCACGGTTGCCACGGCCACAGATTCGCCATAGTAACCAGATGGGGCGGCAGCAGCTCCACCACCACCACCAGCATTCCATCCAACCTCTCTACGTCATTGCCTGAAACACAGTCAAAGAGCTCAGAGAGAACTGCTAGAGGGTTCTGGTTTGGCACCGATGCAGGAAGAGATGACGGTCTGTCCTCCCTATTTTAACAGCCCTGATTATAGGCATCCCTGGTTGCCAAATAGCAGTTTCTGGTGCTATATTACAGCTTGTGAATGTTGAATATGGCGTTTGCCCAATAACAGAATATCAAGATTCTGGCGTTTGTCACCACCCAACTAAATGTTCTTAGGACGTATCCTATTGGAACTTATCATCTGGGACAGAGCTTTGAATGTTAAGCTGCCGACCATTACACATGGACACCAGAACAGCCTTAAAATGTCATTAATCTGCAGAAAACATACTGGAGAGTAGCCATGGAGACAGACATGGACTGAAACATAATGTTAGTGGGGAAGCCCTACACAATGAATCCTGAAAATCCAAAAACAAAACACACTCATCTCCAGGTGCAATCCAAAAAAATCAAACAAGTCTTTCAGCAATCGGACTGCCTCTGCTGAGCTCTGTGAAGCTTTATCACTACACTGTGCATGAGCAGTCATATCAGTCTGT
The DNA here is from genome assembly GCA_025169545.1 of Anguilla japonica. NCBI lineage: Eukaryota > Metazoa > Chordata > Actinopteri > Anguilliformes > Anguillidae > Anguilla > Anguilla japonica. Next base: position 3,080,099 of record CM045896.1, read on the forward strand.
GGGGTGTGGACTGAAATGAGCACCAACAGTGTCCCTAGACTTAAAGACTAACCCAACCCCCCCCGCCAAAATTTTCCATCAGAGCTGGCCCTAGGGTTCTGCTGGCCTAAAGCAAGCATGTTGTTGTGGGCCCAAGGTGCTCCAACAAAAAAAAAAAAAAAAATAAATGAATACATACATAAATAAATAAAAGCGGGAAATGTGTGGTGCAGGGACGGTTGTGGCCCTAAATGACCGCTTGCTGTTTATGCCAGCGGCCGGCCCTGTTTTTCTGTTGTGCTGCATTTCTTGCATTTTCAGTCAATGAGTTGTCTCCTCCCAGGGCTAACTACGCTAACGTTTTTTTCCCCCCAAGAAGCACACGTGCTCCCGAGCTGAAACATTTAGGCGCACGCTAGTGCATTAGTTAGCGTAATCCAATTAGCAGATGTGCTCCAAAACATTTTCCCCAGTTGGCACACGTACATTTTTTAGGAGCGAACTGCCCCCTAAAACGGCAGCACCGTAGAGCCCTGCCTCTCCGCAGGGACGGGCATTATGTGGTGGTCACCCTGCCACCTGGTTTTCGTCATACTTGTTCCTGGTTATGGTTATACACTTTGTTGTACGTCGCTCTGGATAAGAGTGTCTGCCAAATGCCTGTAATGTAATGTAATGTAAATGGATCACGAAATGAGATCAGGAGCGTTGCTGGGCTGATAGACTGACCGAACGCAGATGTCAAAGAGCTTTCGGAAACGGGATGGGGCGTTATCTGCACCTTCAGGTCCTCCTGCTCCTGCTCCCGGAGCAGCCTCTCCAGGTCCTCCATGTCGTTGTGCTTGAAGTACTTCACGAAGCTGCGGGACGCCTGCAGGCCCTTCTGGATGGCGAAGCACGCCGCCTCGTCTCTGAGGAGAAAAAACAAACGCAGACGCTCCTCAGAAACCGCGACTAGGCTCTTCCCTCGCCGTGACATCATTCAGCCACGTCTGCACTTCCTGCCAGACAAGCGCAGATAAATTCACAAAGGGGGACTTGAACATCTGTGAAATTTATGGCTCAAAACACATGGGTTCGGTCTCAGATCTGTAATGAGACAGGATATCTTTGAGTCGTCCGCATATGCAAAGTTCAAAGAAGAGCAACTAAATTGGTTCCTGGTACGACAGATAAAAGTTATGAGGAAAGATGCTTCATCTCTTCGAGCTTAGTAACAGGAGACTTAGGGGCAAATTGATTGAGGCTTTTAAATCCATAAAGGGAACTAATAATGTGAACTGCAAGAGATTCTTCAGATTTAGTTCTGTTAGTAGAACGAGGGGACATAAATGGAAATTAGCAAAAGGTAAATTCCAGGCTCGATACAGTGTTTGAAACATCTAGCCTGTAGGTAATCAGAGCACTAGCTACATGGGATGTCGCACCGACAGAACGTTCCCTCTGCTGCAACTGCCAATTATGTCCCGCTGTCCACCTTAGCAGGATGAGCCACCCAGCAACCCCCACCCCCCTCCCATCCCATGCCCAGCCTGGTGGCTGTTTAAATGTTCAAGGCGAAAGCAGCAGTGTCGTATGGGGGGATGGGACCTGTTCGTGGGGCCCAAAACCCTTTGGAGGTGCCCCTGGTTGAAAGACACGGTGGAAAGCACGGTACTCACACAAACACAATGTCCCCCCTCTTGGAGTACGCGGGGATGGCGCTGGCTATCGTGGCGAAGCCGTAGGAATAGATAATGGCTTCTTCCGTCCTCATGAACTTCGCCAGGCGATCTTCCAGCTCCAAGTGAACATCTGGGGGAATACGCACTTCGAGGTCAGAGTCGTGCATTTTTCCAGAAAGCAAAACAAACACTTAAGTCTGTTTGTGTTATGTAAATATACAGAACCAGGCCGCACATTCCATATCTGAAGATCTTAAATCTTACGAAACTAAGCATTTTCATTAACTGCCTAACATAACGGATTAACAATTGACTAGCCACTGTCACATTTGTTGAAATGCAAACCAAATGCATTTTTTTTTTTTTTTTGCTTCATTCAGACAGTGGGAAAGCAGAGATTATAACAGACAGAAAAGGGATTGCACCTCAAAAAGTGCCACAGAGGAGGGGTCAAATCCTGCCCACACAGGACGGTTTGTATACGGCTCGAGTGAGCCGTTCTCCGGACTATGCTGTACACCGCACCTCCTCCAAATACCGCCTCAGAACTCACCGAAGGTTCCGTAAAACCCCCTCGGGCCACAGGTGCCCACGCCGTACTTCTTCAGAGACGCCAAAGCTTGTTTCTGCCAAAGGGGGGGAAAGGTAAATCAGCGTTAGATAAAGAGTTGATCAGAGTCCTCTCTGCAAAACCGTCACTCCGATTTAACGGCACAAAAAAAGCGTTCAGAAGTGACGGGTTCACCGCGCATTAGCGCAGGATCGCTTGCGCCGCACGCCAACGGCAACGGAAGGGCCGTCCTCTGCAGTTACACTCACCGCGATCTCTACGGCAGATTAGCTTTGGAAAAAACTTTCACGGCGCACGCAACAAGCATCGACACCAACCTTCACTCGCCCGTTGTCGAGGAGACCCAGGAAGTTAAATGAGGCGAAGTTAATGCACTCCTTCCCATTGACTGTGATCTTGTGGCTTGGAGGGCTGCCAAAACAAGAGTGTGAATTAGCGAAAAAGCCAAACCCCGCTCACAGGCTCCGCCTCCTTTTATGTTCCATTTACGAGAGGGGGGATCCTAACGGAGCGGAGAAATGGGCGGATTTTACAACGGGACTAAAGAAACGAAAACATCAGAACCACCGTGGTGCAAACACTTCGGGGAACGGAGGGAGGTTGAAAATGAAATGTTTGCATCTTTGAAAGTGACTAGCAAAGACATCAGTTTGAATAATCTGAACCTACAGCCTACACTGAAGTCGTTTTATATCCATAATTAATGGATTAATTCGAGAGGTTAACCTGTGTCTTAGAAGATTCGTTGATTTTTTTCAACATTACATTACATTACAGGCATTTAGCAGACGCTCTTATCCAGAGCGACTTACACAACTTTTACATAGCATTTTACATTGTATCCATTTATACAGCTGGATATATACTGAAGCAATTTCAGTTAAGTACCTTGCTCAAGGGTACAACGGCAGTGTCCTACCCGGGAATCGAACCTGCGACCTTTCGGTTACAAGCCCAGTTCCTTACCCACTGTGCTACACTCCGTCCTGTTATATTTTCCATATATTTTCTGACCCATACATATTATTTTCAGGGACTCAGTTCTTAGGCCTTTCATTCAAACATTCTGTTCTCCGTGTTCTTTAATCAAATTCTGTCAATATTCCCACATCGTAATCTGCGCATTCTACTTCCATATTCACATCCGGCACTGGGCAGCAGTGTAGTATAATGGGAAAGGAACTGGTCTTATAACCTGAAGGTCACATGCACTCACCCAGTGACGATGTCATAATTGAGGGACGGGTGCTCCTTCGACACAGGAGGGACAAGGGGCTCTGGCTGCCACTCTTCAATAAGCTCCTCCTTCTCCTGCAACAGAGACCAATAAGGGGGTGAGCTCATAACAGGAGCCATTTTATATCCCAAGAAACACATTCAAAGCCCTGAACAGAGAATGTTGTTCGTACTTTATGAAACAGCTTCACCAAGTATTCTTACCACCTGCTGTTCCTGAATGTGCAGTTTGCAATATATTCACTTGGGGGCTGGTGGAAGGTCAGTACATGTTTCGTTATTCATGTTTTAAAAAAAAATTTTTTTTACATTGAATGACAAACTTGCACAAAACCACCCAGCCAGCAGCGGTCGCTGGTGTGCAATGAGATGCTGTCATTCAGCCCAACTGAAACCACCCCATCCCTGCAGGCCACAGTTGGCATTGGTTGGGTTCGGTTTCTAGACCAGACCACACTGGCCCATCCACCCACTGGAACAGAGCCTTAACGGGATGAGACACCCAGCACCCTTGAGCGCTCTGGAATTTCCACAGCAACTGTTCTTATTAACATTTCTTATGTTTATTTAGTCTTTACTTATAAGAAAGGGGCCTGGACCCCTGGGGTCACAGACAGTAATAAAAAATAAAAAAAATGCTACATTGACATTTCTCTTGTGAAGTCTGCGTAAATGGTACTGTCAGATTCTTTCTTCGTCAGCGTCAACAATTTCTCAATGGAAAGTGTCACAGAGCGATGCTACTTTCCTTTAGACATCGCCCCTCTGACCCGTTGTCCATTAGTCGCCACCATGTTCTATTAACGCGTGCATTGCTTCTGTCTGGCCCTGGGTGTTACTAAGCATTCATGTTTTTGAGCTTTTCCCTGCTAGGGTACTTTTTTTTTTTAAACACACTCCTTTACCTTCTCCGTCAGGTCAGAACGGTCCTGCAGCTTGTAGGTCTTGGAGAACAGGAGCCGGATGATCCACAGAATCAGGATCCCCTCCAAGATCAAATGGTACGCAGGCGCCTGAGCGACAGTGAATGTAAAAACTAAAGCAGACAAAAATGTGGACATGGGACTTTATTCTTTATGGCATCCACTGCTATTTCTGACATGATGTGCCTTAAGAGGGTAAATAATCCCTCAAAACATGAAAAACACATACAAACTTTAAAAATTTAAAGTGTAGTATAATGGGTAAGGAGCTGGTCGTGTAACCTAAAGGTGAGAGGTTCGATACCAGGGTACGACACTATCTTTTTTTTGCCAACTACGATTAATCCGTATAAATGTAATCCAAATCAACCTAGCTACACCCACACAAAAATACACTGTCTATGATTCAGAATGATGCAGCTACCTGCTCACTAAAATGAATAACCTTTTGAAAGCATGTATTAATATTCGAGTTGCTAGCTAACAATAAACCTGGATAGTTACAAAATTATGTGAACTACTTTGACAGGCCAGACAAACGGCGAAATGAACGTAACGGGTGACAACAACCAGAATCGTCAGCCCTAGATAGGCTAACTGAATTTACATTCACCTGGCTAGCAAGCCAGCAAACGTAACGTTACGCCAGGTAAAACGGACAATTCAAAACGAGGCAGCTTTTCTAACTTTAGTAGCTACCAAAGTAATTTAGCATGCTAAACGCCAAACTGTACCGACGTTACCATGGTAATAACAAGTAAACCCCAGCTAGTTTACGATCGATACAAATCAGACATTTGCATGCTATATTCTACACGTGTAGAGTCAAATTCAGGTACTAGTCTGTTCAAATAAACTTGATTTCTATGCTGAACAGTTAACGTTTCTATTGAGAAATAACTTCCTGTTTGCTAAAAAGGACACATTTCTCGATTCACTATTGGTCGAATGCGAGAGTACTTTTCTTTGATAGGGTCTTTTAAGCCTGTCTATTCCGTTACGTGAAAGGCTATTGGTTATTTCTGTGTCAATCTGTGTCTGGAAATACCAGCAAGGCTTCCTGATTGATAGCACGAGTTTCGCAAATTAACTAGGAGTTTTGCTGTCCTTTTTCTGCTTTTTGTCAAATATATCCGCATAGTCAACAGAAAAGTACTCTATTTATCGTTACAATCGCAACAAACCCATTTTCTAATGCGAGAAACACCAATATATTGTATATTTACCTCGTAGAAAGCCTGCACCATCTCAACTAACACCCACTGTTGCCCGGACGCCATCTTGAACACACGACCACCTGATCATTCACGAACGTCATCCCTTCTGAATGAAAAGTGCGACGCATGCTCTATGAGTAGGCTTGTAGCTGCGTAGCTGCCTTCATAATATCAGCAGTGTTTTCATTTATGCCCGCATGTTTTGTGTATGTGTGGTCCGTAGAACACGCGCGCTCAATATAATTGTGAAGTATGGAAATAAACTGACGAAGGGAATTATGAAGAATATTTTTATGTTGGTTATAACACTCACAGCCACCTGGTAACAAAGAATATTATATGTAAATCATTTGGGATCATAACGAAAGGCGTTGGCTGTACGAAATTTGCAAGGTTATGCAGCATCGAGAAAAGTCGGTTTAGTGCGCGGTTTTCATAAAACAATCCGTGACCTGAAAATTTGAGGACAACAAACCTTGTGCTCGATTATCGTCGTGGGGGTGCCCTAAAGTATATGAATTTAGGATAGAGTTTAGAAGTAACTAATAAATGATATACGCCTACTTAAAGTATAATTCCTAGAAATGCTTTAATTATATTTATGATATCCCAATTTAGTTTTATAGAGTATTGTATACTTAAAAATAAAATGGATGGACTTAAGTATACTTAAAAAAAAAAAACTTCAAAGTACTACTTTTTCTGTAAGAGTCTACAGGGTGTTGTGGCACATTTGAATTAGTTAACTATTTTCACCATGTGAAAGTGTAATAATCATTTTAGTCACCCCATTGTTCAAAATAAGACATTCTAGTCATCGTAGGGGGTTCAGTTCACCAGTTTATTGGCATGATAACATAAAGCAAAATATTCACAAACCATGTGGGCTGCTGCAAAGGTAGGCAGAATTTCCAAACAGAATCATAAAATGCCTTGAAAAAGACAGACAGACAGACACACACACACACACACACACACACATATATATGTATACTCACCGGCCACTTCATTAGGTGATAGGAGTGGCACCAGATGTGTTCTTCTGCTGCTGTAGCCCATCTGCTTCAAGGTTTGATGTGGTGTGCATTCAGAGATGCTCTTCTGCATAACTCGGTTGTAACGAGTAGTGATTTGAGTTACTGTTGCCTTTCCTATCAGCTCGAGCCAGTCTGGCCATTCTCCTCTGACCTCTGCCATCAACAAGGCATTTTCGCCCAGAGAACTGCCGTTCACTGGATATTTTATCTTTTTCAGACCATTCTCTGTAAACCCTAGAGATGGTTGTGCGTGAAAATCCCAGTAGATCGGCAGTTTCTGAAATACTCAAACCAGTCTGGCACCAACAACCATGCCACGTTCAAAGTCACTTAAATCACCTTTCTTCCCCATTCTGATGCTTGGTTTGAACTTCAGCAGATTGTCTTGACCATGTCTACATGCCTAAATGCATTGAGTTGCTGCCACGTGATTGGCTGATTAGATATTTGCATTAACGGGTGCAGTTTGCACTTGAACAGGTGTACCTAATGAAGTGGCCGGTGAGTGTATATATTATATATATATATAACATGACATCTCACAGAAATGTAGCTGCATTTCTACAGGGGAAAAAGCTGTTGCCGGTTCACTTTCCTGTCAGGATAAATTCTCACACTTCATCCCACTAAAATCCAGCTGAACTGGAATGGAGAATTTGATGGACCAGTATTCTTTCAGGAAGAGCATTCAGGCTGCAGTAGTCCGACCGACATCAGCTGCACCTTGAGCCAATAAATTTTTCTTCACTCACTGTAAAATTCACTCACTCACTCACTAATTGAAAAAAAATAAAGCACTTGAGAGAATAGCAGATGAAACCTCTGAAACATCCATCAAAACTCGAAGACACCTTGATATAGGGGTAAGATTCATCTGAAAGAAGAAAAAAACAGCAATTTCAGTTGCACCAATGAATCCTTTCTGAATAAATGGCTTTTTTTCCCCCGAGTTGGTCAAATATGCTAGCCCCCCTTTTTTTCCAAGAAAAACATTCATACTTTGAACAAGTCTTTGATGGAGCTGTTATTAAGTCATTTTTCTGTGCCTCTGGTTTGGGAAAACGCTGATATAATAATTTATCCCACTGCAGTCTTGATTAGGAACAGCAATTTGTTTTGTTTTTTTCAAAAGGGGTTTGATGTCCAAAGACATTTTTTTTGAACACACTTTAAAATTAAAAACATACATTCTGTCACGTGATTAAAATAGAGACAAGAAATATTTGTGAGCTTCCCTTTTCCTTTAAATCATAATTAAACTGTCAGGCCTGTGGTTCATGAGAGTGGAGTTTTCAGACTATTGCCAGAAGCTGTAGTCAATCCAGGTTTCGCAGTAGACAACTTTTAAAAATGGACTGATTTCCTTACAAATCCAGAAGGTTTGGGGTTATTTTACTGGAGAGTCGACAGAATTTAGGTAAAAGGTTTCCCACTGTAGTAGTTTCACAGGAGACCAATACATGATCCATCCTACCTCTCATAAATCAAAAATGTAATTTTGTTTTAAAAACTGTGATTATTTGCTTCATTGTGAACAGACATAAGTAGTATCAAGTACCAAAATCATCTAATGTAATCAAAACAAAAGCAGATATAGAAGTCCCAAATATACGTGGGTTGAGTTTGCCAAAGGCAATCATCGTCTCTGAAATCCAATGAACCTCCAAGTTAAGGGAAAGAGAGAGAGAGAGAAAAATAAGATGCTCATGTTGCACTTCGAGTTTGAATAGTCAAGCAGAATTATATTCAAGGCCCTTGAAAACATTAAACACAATACTTTTTTGACCGCACTGATATTAGATGTCTTGGCTAAAAATGTATTCAGGGATTTGGAATTCTGTTGTACATTGTGTAGTGCGATTCTACAGTTGTGTTTGCCTAACTTTTTGCAAGAAAAACCACACAATTGAAAATCCATTGAAACAACTTCGTTTTGGCTGGTTAACTAATTTAAATACATTTATATATGAACTTATGGTGTTATAATGAAAACTTTCTTTTATTGTAATTTCTTCTGTGACCAATAATAATAATAATAATAATAATAATAATAATAATAATATGTGATTATTATTATTATGTTTATTTAATTTCTAAATGATGAATGGGAACTGCTCATGATTTTACCTTAAAGACAGGATGCCAGTGATACAAAAAGTAAAAACAAAAAAAGTCAACACACAATTCCTTTTAGAAGTTAACTTAATGGTGGGATGTTCTCATCTATTTTACAGAAGTGTGAGGATGACATCATCCTCTTCATTTTCTAGTCAAAATATTGTATTTTACAATTGAGTAATAAACAATACTATTTCCACGAATAAATAAATAAATAAATAAATAAAAAATACCATTGCTGCTGAACTGCAGTCCTGAGTATAATAGAAGGTTAGCCACTAGGTGGAAGTGTTGCATCTCACATCTGTGACAATTCATTTTTAAATTGCCAATATTTATAATTTCCGCATGTTGTTCAACTAAGGAACCCGTTTTCTCAACAACGGCTAATTTTGTGCTCCTGATTGGTCAAGACTCATGGCCAAGAAAGTGCACTTCTGTGCAGTAAAGGCTTCTGCCAAAAACTTTTGATAGCCATCAGAATATCAGACCCAAGTGTTCCCTAAGAGATTGGATGTCAGTTTTTTTTCTGCGACTGCTTAACCGTGGCCAACGGACAACCTGTCTCCGTAAAATACGACCGAGTGTAGTCACGCTCCGACAAAGTCGTAAAGCCATCGCTGAATAGAGGTCGGGTAAGTTCGTGTTTCGCTGGAACTGCACTTAAGTCTAATGACTTTAGTTCCATAGCCAAAATGATCATTCTGGAGCCGGCATTCAAGGTGGGTGGCTTCCCACGGACTCCATTCCGCCTCTCCTTTCTCACCGATGACATTCAATGTCCGGGCATCTGGGAAGTTTTAAGTGATGTGAGATTTCAAAGGAATATACAAGACCTATGGCACAGCTTGGCGGGAAAAAAAAAGCTATAACCAATGATCACCCTTTGCAGAAAAAAACAAAAAAAAAAAAAAAAAACAAAAAAATTAACCTTAAAGCAGGGTTCTCAAACTCCAGTCCAGGAGGGCCAAAATTTAGACCTTGGAAACAAGGTTTTCAGACTTTTTAGCCAATCAATGATTTAAAGTGCAAGAACACATCAAAACCAACAGACACAGCGGCCCTCCAGGGTTTCAAGTTTATGATTCTTAAACAGATTTAACAGGCACAAAATACAGCTTTCTAATTAACATCCTCTCTGCATGAATAACTGTTTTTATTTCCCAGAGGCACAGCATTTAGGCACACTGGGGAAAGGCTGAGCAATGTCTTCTGATTAATTTACCTCTTAAATGGCTTCTGTTCTTCCAGACGGAACACATCAGTCACAGTCACATCTCAGCAGAGAGGGATTTGTGTTGATCGGACGGTGCAGAGGGACTTGTTTTGGCAGGAAATCGTGTTCAGAAATGATTCCAGGACCAAGCAAACCTGATTCTGGAGTGCCAGTGATGTTTCTGTGTTTCATTCCATCCATCCAAGCTTAAGAACAAGAGTTTGATCGATTATTTAGTGCCTGAGAAGAATATGCAGAGCCTGACTGGTGAAACAGCTGAACACCTCCAGAACATGGTCACTGGTGGTCATTAAGCTTTATAATTAATCTAATAGTGCAGTTAAAGGTCTTTGATTGGAGCAAAAACCAGAACCATCTCCAGCACTTCTGGACCAGGGTCACCTGAGTGATTCCATTCCATTTAATTCTTTCAAATATAAATGTACCACAGCTTAATGTAGCTGACATACTTAAATATTAAATATACACACTTTCATACATCCACAACAGATGTTAAAGACAGTTGAGGAATACACTTTTGAAATCAGACAGTGAAATAGTAACTGTAGGTGACTGACATATGGAAGTCACTGGCCTGACATATTATCATCTTCTATCGTTGACACCAGTCCCAAAGATGTGTTGCCACCATTTTCCTAAATATGAAAACACTAAGAACTGAGGTTATACATAAAGGAAGGATCCATCCAAAATCAAACCAGAATTCTTAGTGTTTTCATATTGCTTTCAATTACAAGTAAGGGATTGTTACATCGGCATTAGAATGTTCAGTTAAGAACATTCTAATCACATTTGTCATCTTACTCATTAACCCTTTAATGTGTAAGATGATTAGAATATTCTTAACTGAACATTCTAATGCCGATGTAACAATCCCTTACTTGTAATTGAAAGCAGTGGAGTTCTAGAACACTGACTTAGAATTTTGAAAAGAAAAAGCAAAAACATTCCTTAAAACCTACTCTTCCAGGGGTTAAATAATGGGAGCTGGTTAATTAAATTGCAGACTGGCAGAGGAAGAGGGCATGCAGATGACTCAGAGCAGCATTTCTTGGCACTGTGTTGCCCAGCGGAGGCGGTGCCATAAATTACAAGAAGAACTTGCCTCATCCATTTCACTCATTTAACTTATACCCTCCCCCTTGAGTTTCGTGAGTACAGGAAATGCCAGCATGTATTATACATTTTGGGGAAGCCATCAGTAAAACGACACAGGTCAGACTAAACAAACTGCAGAGGTGAAATGCAGTATGTATGCGCAATGCAGGCAGCCTGTTGTTCTAAGATGGTTGGCATTCCTTGTTTATGTTGGGGTCAACATTTTTCCCCAAGCTGGTTTCGAACCTGCATTACAGTCATCCCTCAGCATGTGGTCCATAGAGCCTTCTTTGATCACTTTGGTGTTTTTAAAATGGCCATGATACACCTCCCCAGTCATCCAGTTTAATAAATCAGTTGCAACAATGATTTAAATTTATTTGTGCAAGTATGGACAAATTACAGATGGTACAGAATATACTGAATGCAATACTGGTGCACTTGGTCACTCAGACTTTTTTCTAGGGGCGATATAGCTCAGGAGGTAAGACCGATTGTCTGGCAGTCGGAGGGTTGCCAGTTCAAACCCCACCCTGGGCATGTCTGTCCTTGACATAACCCCTAACCTCTAACTGACTGGCGAATGAGAGGCATCAATTGTAAAGCGCTTTGGATAAAAGCGCTATATAAATGCAGTCCATTTACCATTCTTTTTGACATCTGACTGTCCATGTTTACTATCCTTCCCCTCCATGTGTTAGGAAAACAAACTGCGTTCATGAGGGTCACATTTAACCACTAGGTGTATGATTAGTCAGCCGATTGTGCAAATCCAGTGTCCAGCAATTGTAGTGCAAGTTTAGATTCCTGTGAGTCAGGGGCATTAGAAAAAATGGTGACCCTATTTAAAGGCAATCTGGCTAAAGTGTGAAGAATAAAAGTAAGGGAAAAGTGGATTTTAATACACTTTTACACTGGTTACCTTTTTTCCTGTGCGCTTAATGCTATAGAAATGATTAGAAACTATTCTTTGTAGTTTGCTCTAATTTTTGACAATTTTATGCTGAGAACATTTCATATCAATCTGTACCAGTAGCACCTTTGACAATCCTATACCACCAGGGGGCGGGAGAGTGCACTTTGAGCAATTCCAAAAACGCTTTTTTTTTTTTTTTTTTTTTTTTGCTGCATTAAGGAACAAAAACTCGAAACTCGATCCTGGAAGGTCGTGGTGTCTGCCGGTTTTTGTGAGTTCCTTTCAATCAGCAGGCAGCTGAGGCCTTGGAAGCAAGGTGTGCAGGAGTCTTTAGCCAATCACTGACTTAATTTAAGCACTTAAGTGCAGGGGACATGAAGAACCAGCAAACACAGCAGCCCTACAGGATTAATTTGAGGCCCCTCGTTAAAGGAATTAAAGTAAATCTTGATCTCATTTTTGGCAAGAAGTCTTCTTTTCTTTGCAAATTGTTGCATGCTCAATCAGTACCGTCTCTTACAGTTTGTGGAATTATGCTGTGTGTAATGCTGTTCGACAATACCAAGGTCACACAGTATTTTGTAAATATTGACCTTGAACGGCCTGAATGACCTTGAAAAGTCCAGCATCAGAACACCAGTCAAGCTGGGTGAGCACACACAATTCCCATAGCATTTTATGCAGAGTAATACAAACATATTGACCATGCACTGTAAAGAACTTTCTGTTATTTTGTCCAACCTCTGTATGTATAGGTTGTGAACAAGATAAAAATGGAATCATAATTGTATTCCAACAATGATGGGTTGTGATAGTGGTTCTGCAATGGTGTAAGATGGAGTGCTTTTTCTTGATGATTCTTTCTTGATTTTCAAATCTCAGGTGTTTGGGCTAAAGCTGCCCTTCCTCCCATTTTCACATGTCCTAAAATAAACTACTGGTGCCCTGCTGATCTGACACTGTCCTCCCTGCTTTCAGTTTGAGGGTGAGAGAGGGACAGCTCATCATTAGTCACCGCACAGCCATCAGCTCAGAACACCTGCTGCATTGTTCATCCTATTGCCAGGCAACAGTAGCATTCTTTCACCGCAGAGGGTAATTGACAGATGTCTGTCACAAACACCAGGGCGGGTCGTAAACAAAGATTCATTGTTGGAGCTCTCCACTGAATCTGGCTCGAGACTGACCTTGTGTTACAACTCTAGTGGGCATGTTGACAGACGTTATACTCATTACGAACTCACAAAGGTTCCGTTTTGTTCATTTTGTCATAGTCCAGCCTCTGAGCTACACCTAACTTCATCATCATTCCACCGTTCTTCGTGAGTGCCGGTTTGTCCGTGAATGCGATGTCCGTCGGCAGTTGGCTCGTAAATGAATATCAGAGCCTATCGTGCGGCTGGGTCAGCGTGTCATGTGTACATTACCTATTTCCGGGCCTGGAGCTCCATAATCTTCAACTCTCAGAGGGGGTCATTCAGTAGATTACACCCTCCGCTTCCCCTGGACCACGTGCCTCGAAGCGCCGACAACAACGGCAGGAAACACGGCGCGGCGGACGCAGCGGGACTCGACCTCATTGTGTGCCATCTGGAAACACAAACCTTAATTCTTACTAAACCCTAGATGGTGCTCAGCTGCTGTATCCGCACATGAATGGGGGAAAAAGAGAGAATGTATTACGTTTTCAAAGGAGATTACGCTTTTTTTTTTTTTTGCTTGTTTGACTTCCGCTCGCTCCTAAGGATAGCCTACGCTTTACTTGAAATGGCAAATTGAAAGCAAACAGTTTAGTACAACAAAATAGGTGCGGTAATAACTGTCGTTAACACGTACGTTGTACAACAACATAGGTGAGATAATTACGTTTGGTCTGAGACCATAATGGAGAAAAAAAAATAATAATCAAAGGAGAGTGAGAGGGTGGCGTGGTTGTGGTGCCGGCTGCAGGCGGAGAGAGGTTTAGCTGGGCGGGAGTCGCAGCTGTGTTTCATGATTAGTTCTAACCTTTATATGTGCTGCCTGCAGTGAGACCGGGGAAGTCAGGATGGATGCACACGGCTGCGGACAGTATTAACAGCATCAGCAGCAAGGGTGCCAGCGTTGCAAGCAAATAAATAAAACCGTGTGCATCTTACATCTCCCTGTCTGCCTGGTTCTGTGGGACTTATTACAGAGACATCGTTTGACACGTCCAAAAACCATATCAAGGACAGTTTCATGTCCGTTTCATTTGTAGTTTTATAGTAGCCTGCCCTTAAACTGATATTGAATTGGACATTTTCTTTCACTGCTGCCGGAACATAGCTATCCTGTGCTTTACAGGTATCTATTAACCAGGTAGTCGCTGCAGGTGGGGCTCTGCCATTGCACCAAAATGACCTACTGAGGAACCTACCACAATGTAAGTGTTAAATGTGGTAATCAGTCTGCCTATAGTGGTCTCCAACCCTGGTCCTGGAGAGCTACAGGGTCTGCTGGTTTTTGTTTTCACCTTAAAATCAGCACCCGGTTGAGACCCAAGACACCAGGTGAGTTGAGTTAACTGTGTAATCAACTGCTCTAATTGATTCATGAAGTGCGGAGTCACTGTGAAAACCAGCAGACCCTGTAGCTCTCCAGGACCAGGGTTGGAGACCACTGGTCTATAGTAAATAAGGGAAGTGGGCTGCTAGTACCCCTTCTGCACTGGGATAATGCCCCCGCCCTGTGATAATGCCCCCCCCCCCCATGATCTCCGCTCGCAGTGGAAGTTGCCCCTAAACACTGACATGGGGCCAGCAAATTGAATGAATGAGTGAACGAATCATTGCATTTATACAGCACTTTTCCAAACGCTCAAAGTGCTTTGCAGTGACGAGTGGGAACTCCCCTCACCCACCACCAATGTGCAGCACCCACCTGGGTCAGTGTCAGCCAACTTCTAATCGCTAACCAGCCAATTGCTAACTGTAACCACTGCGAAGAAAAATTGGAAACAGGACTTCAGATCAGTGCTCATGGAAAACATCCACCCACATATTACGCTTCTGTATGCCTTAAATTGCTGAGACAGGGCTAGATAACATGCAGCATCCATAACTCAGACCAGGGGAGGACTGACCCTAAAATAAATATTCATCATTCATCCATCCATCCATCCATTATCTAAGCAGCTTATGCTTATTCGGGTCCAGGTCATGTGGGGGGGGGGGGGGGGGGGGGTCCAATGCATGCTGCCTATCCCAGCATGCATTGGATGAGAAGCAGGAATACACCCTGGATAGGCCGCCAATCTACTCTTTCTACTGGGTTGGTTAATAGTCAGGCAACTTTCCTTTCCCACTCACTGCGTAGGAGCACAGGTCACAACCCCAGAATGATCTCAGCAAAAAATCAGGCAACACAGACACTTAACATGGAAAAAATATTTATTTCGACAGAGGACTTTTGGGAATCTACAAGCCAACACCGGGTGTGAATGAAAAAGGATGAAAGTGTGTAAAAAAAAAAAAAAAAAGTAGATATGTGAAACAACAATATCTAAAATATTTATACCAAGGTGGGTGAATTCCCTGATGTTGAAATTCATTAGTGGCGAGACATGGCTGAGTGATAACTTAAACTTACAGATTAACATTAATACGCTTTGGCCGATACCTCCTGCAGTCCCATTACCAATCGTTGTCTAACTTGTGCTTTTTCCGTAGATTCGTAGAACATTATAATGACTTCTTAACAGCCCATTTTCTCTCCTTTGGAAAATCCAATTGATGCAAAACAGTCATTAAAAAAAAAACTTGAACATCAACAAAGAAAATAAATTAAAAAACACCTCAAGCTGTGGCACACAACACAGTATTTACAAACACAAAGCACTTTGAAACCGAGGGAAAAAAAGGACAAAGGGCTAGTTCGGACTAACGCGGACGTGATTTATCTGTGGTTTTTGGCCAGATTCAGTGATGGCCTTGAACTCACCCTCCTCTCAAATATTGTTCAGTTTTCCCATGGAAAAGTTGGCGGGTCAGGTAGAATAGGCCTCTACAGAACCAGCCTGAAAAGTGTCAAGATGTGGCAACTGAGCAGAAGCAAAGGATTGTGGGAGACTGAACTGTGAAAAGGAAACATCTGGAGGGGGCCATCTTGTTTTTGCGTAGGCTAACCTACGATTTGTTTAAAGAATTTTTTTTTTTTTTACAGCTGAAATTGCTTTTCAATACTGTGTACAGAGTACCATGAACAGCAAAATACATTTACAATTTCTTTACAGCTTGTTAAAAGGTTTTTCTTTTTTAAAATACTCTACCTAAACCATAAACAATCTAATAGTAGACGTTTTCATTTGATATAGCTTTTGTTTTCGTCTCAGTACACGCTTACTTTTAACATTAGAAAACAGTGCAATATTACATCATGTACACAATGTATTTTATTATGTATTTTTAAGTGGAAAATACACACGCCTTCAACCTGAGCAAAGTGTCCTTTCAGCAAAACAAAATGGCAGGAAGTCACCCTGTTTTGTCGATGGTGATGATCACACTGGCATTTGTTCATGCATGGTGGCGTTACCGCGGCAACCCACACAGGCTTCTCCAAGTATATTTCGCACGCAGAAGGTGACTTTGCTTTAAGAGGCTTATTGTAAAATGCGCAATGTTTAAAAAACTTGGCCTCTAGGGCCAAGCTTCCTCCCCAGAGGACTGCAATATTTGGATTTGCACCTTAAACACAGATATCAAAATTGAATAATCTATTGATTTTTTTTTTCTTCTCCTGCGCCACACCAAGTACCGAGCAACTACCACATTACTACATTTTTACTGCACAGGGTACATACGAGAACTCGGGCTTCATAAAATCAAGTCAACAGAAAAAAAATATACAGCAGGACGATGAGTGAAATGCCAGGCATGTCATTTCAACATCAGTCATTATATCCTAGTAATTATCATGAGGAAAAAAAAAATATTTATGAGAACCGGAAAAACGTAAACAGCAAAGTATCCATCACATTTTCCTACTGAGTACTATTTACTTTTGCCAAAAGTCAAAATGTACTTGTTGTCAATCAAGAAAAAAAAGAAGGAAATATGTGCAGCTACAAGCATTTGGCACCGCTAGGCTGGAGCAAGCCACTCTTCACAAACACGCGGCCACCTCCAAACCGTCCGTCCGCCAAACCGTCCGCCAAACGAGCAGAATTCTTTCACAAATGGGAACAAAAAAAAAAAATGTTTGTACTTGTAGGTTCCAGACCTTCAACATTAATGATCGGAGAAAAAAAAAAAAAAAAAACAGCTCACGGCAAACGACAGAAAAAGCGTTTACACTTGCATTGCAGAAATGAGGAGCATGAAAATGTTTTGAGGAGGTGAAAGACGGTCCAGGAGGAGGTGAAAGAGAATCTGGAGGAGGTGAACGAGAATCTGGGAGGAGGTGAAAGAGAGTCAGGGAGGAGGTGAAAGACAGTCCGGGAGGAGAAGAAAGAGAGTCTGGGACGAGGTGAAAGAGAGTCTGGAAGGAGGTGAAAGAGAGTCTGAGAGGAGGTGAAAGAGTCTGGGAGGAGGTGAAAGAGTCAGGGAGAAGGTGAAAGAATCTGGGAGGAGGTGAAAGAGTCTGGGAGGAGGTGAAAGAGGCTGGAGGAGGTGAAAGACTCTGGGAGGAGGTGAAAGACAGTCTGGGAGGAGGTGAAAGTCTAGGAGGAGGTGAAAGAGAATCAGGGAGGAGATGAAAGAGAGTCAAGGAAGAGGTGAAAGAGTGTCTGGGAGGAGGTGAATGCAGGTGATTCCTGGTCTTCAGAGAGCCGAAGGAAGAGCATGTCTCCAGAGAGGACGGCCTCCTTCCAGAAGAACGCAGGACTGTCCATGTGTTTGCATGAAGAGTGGTCACCAAGGAATGAGTGTGTGTGTGTGTGTGTGTGTGTGTGCACGTGAGTGTGTATATGTGTGTATGAGAGTGGATGTGCAGTATATGTGTGTGAGAGAGTGTGCGTGTGTGTGTGCGCGTGTGTGTGCATGTGCGTCTGTATGTGTTTTATATGTGTGTGGGGTTGGCAAATTGTCCCTTAGTTCTCGCAGGGCAGGATGGAAGGCAGTTGCTGGAGGCAGGCGGAGGGTCCAGGATGAGAAAACACACATTTCAGTGACTCTGGAACCAGAAAAATAAAGATGCTTCACTTATATGAACCAGAGCAGTACAATGACAGACAACATGAGTGCAAAACTTTCATTCTCTCCTTGGACTTAACAACAACAACAGAGAAATCACCAGAAGTACAATGAAGACCGTCTCTTTACAGAGTCATATAAACATTAAACATTAAAGCATATCTGTCTGTCTGCGTCTGTAAGTCTGTAACGTTCTTTCTTCCCCCCATAATATGTTAGAGTGCAGGAAAACCAGCCGTGTGCGGCGGTGGGGGGGAGGGGGGGTGGTCAGCCGCTAGGCCTGGGTGCTTACCGCTAACCTTCGCTGCAGAGGGTTAGGGTTAGGAGGGGAGGAGGTGGTCAGCTGCTAGGCCTGAGAGCTTACCGCTAACATTCCCTGCAGAGGTTATCCGGCTTTCGTGTCCACCAGCTGCATCTGGACGTTGACGGGCATGGCCTCCCCGCCATACCCGCCCTTCGACTGCATTTGGTTCTGAATCGAGTTCACCTGAAACGGGAAACGCATCAGACCTGGGTCAGGCGTGTACAGGTGTGCGTTTGACTCCAGAGATGCTGCCGGTCCCAGAAAAGGTTCCGAACAAACAAGCTATTCGCCAAACGTGCACAATCTCACAAGAGAAGAATTTCTCTCTGAATATTGGTTTCTGGGTCGTGCAGAAATAGCCTGCTCCCCTTCAAGCCTCCATTCTGTTTCTGCGAGAAACACAGATGCCATCTCTCTACAGTGCATCTGGGCCGTCCTTCAGTCATGTGACCGTCAGGCCGCCGCCATGTCAGTCTGTTACGCATCACGGGTCACGGACGAGCCTGGATTCATCTCCCCATCCCACAATGCAGTGCGGTTGGGTCCGACCCGTGACTCACAGAGTTCATCCCGCTGAAGAGGTCGCCCGAGCCGACGTGCGCCGTGTGGACGAAATTCGTGGGCTCGCCGATCATGCTCCGGTCGATGCGCCGCCGCCGTTTCTGCGGGGGGGGGGGGGGGGGGGGGGGGGGGGGGGGGGGGGGGGGGGGAAGGGGGGGCAAGAGAGGGGTGAGAGAGAGGCGATTTCACACAGATCTGTTTAAGTACACAACGCTGTGCTATGATAGTAATATCAGGAAATAATGCATTACATTACATTACAGCCATTTAGCAGAGGGACTTTTATCCAGAGGGACTTACATTGCATCCATTATACAGCTGGATATATACTGGAGCAGTGCAGGTTAGGTACCTTGCTCAAGGGTACAATGGCAGTGTCCTACCGGGGAATCGAACCTGCGACCTTTAGGTTACAAGACCAACTCCTTACCCATTATACTACACTGCCGCCCCCATTACAGTTAATATCAGGGCTGTGTGAGTGTCCGCTAATGAGCTGAGCTTGCGGCCCATCAGATGGTGCAACATACGTGTGGCAGGCTGGTACTGGCAACGGCTAAAACGGCTATTTAAATATAGGTTATTATTGGCCAGTGTAAGTTTATGGAACTGTATTTATTATTATCAGTATTATTATTAACATCATCATCATCATCAACATCATTATTATTATTATATAACACTCCTCATCCAAGGCAGCTTACACATCTGTTACACAATACCACCCATTTATACAGACAGACATTTCACTTAAGCAATTCGTGTTAAGCACCTGCATCAACATTAGTTCTGGCACACTGGTGGACTGGGCCACAGAAATGATTCGCTTCAATAAATAATTAAGAGACCATTTAAATCCCAAAATGAAAAGCATAATACTTCTGTGAAACGTGGCCAGTCGTGATTCGAGCGGACAGCAGGAAAACAAACACGTGCGACACGTGCCTGCCTATGCTTGCGAGCGTGGTTTATAAAAGAGGGGAGCTAACAATTGACTCTCTTTGGTGGGATACAGGCTTGCTCTCAGAGGCCGCTTGTTCTGTTTTCATGTAAACACGTATCCCTCCATTCACGAAAAAACGTAAATAAACTCGACTTTCCGGGACGGGTGAACGGGCCGCTGCACAACCATAAGGCCCGTCAGAACAATTAGGCACGGCAACATTAATTCTGGGGAGTGCAAATGAGCGTCCCGCTTCAACGGCAGTGGTAGAAAATCTGGCGGACCTACACGATCGCTGGAGCGGGGGTGTGAGGATGGGGCGGGAGCTGAACCCCTCTGAGGAGTAGGCTTTTTTTGGAATGTTTTTAAAAAAAATTCTAAGTCAGTGTTCAAGAACTCAAGAACGTTGCTTTCATTTACCAGCAGCGATTGTGACATCAGCATTAGAACATTCAGTTTAAGAACATTTTGATCATGTATTTGTGACCTCACACCTTAAAGCAGGGGTGTCCAACTGAATCCCAAGGGGGCCGCGGTGTCTGCTGGTTTTTGTGGTTTCCTTTCAATCAGCTGCCAATTAAGGCCTTGAGAACGGGGTGTGTGGATTCCTTAGCCAGTCAATGACTTAAATGAAACCCCGAGAACACCCCAAAAACCCAGCACACACACTGCGGCCCTCCAGAACTGGAGTTTGACACCTGTGCATTAAAGGGTTAACGACAACAAGCTTAAAACAAAACAAACATTTCATAACAAAGGACTCATATCGCTGCATGACTGAAAATGGCCACCGTGATTTATGACAGAGAGATACTAACGAGCAGATTAATTATAGTGGCACTGCAGTTCAGACGCATCACATAAATTATGAATATCACTCTTGCCGCAAAGATAATACAATTTTATGCACTGCATCAAATCTGAGCGATCAATCAAAATATCTCAACCATTGGGACATGTTGTTACACGGTTAGGCTGTTTATTGATGCACGGTTGTCCATAGCTGGAATGGTACCTGTAGGCCTAACAGGCTAAGTCTCAAATAAACTGTAAATGTCTCACCAAAAAGGATAAAATAACATCCACGACAGAGCCCTGCAAAATATTTTATCCGGTTGAACAGGCCTTATTGAGGCTGTCTGAGTTAATATTTTAGTCCTGTGTAAATAAAGCCATGCGGTAACCGTAGAGACCACAAGGCAGCTCGATGGATCCTAAAGCAGCTCGTCTCTAAAAAGAGCAGGGTCTGCTGGAGGTGGCCAGATCTCTCGTGTGAGTGCAGCGACGCTTCCCAGACACACGTTTCACAGCAGAGCCAAAGGTGTACCCCGGGTCTAGCTCCACCGCTGGTTTTGCGAAACCCGCCAAGGGCACTGCGGGCTTTGGTTCTGCGAAGAGGGAGGACACACGCGCACACACACACACAGACACAGACACACACACACACACACACACACGCACGCACTCAGCCGCAGAACACGCGCACACAGCGAAACCCAAGCCGGTAATAACAGGTTTCCAGGAGGAGGAGGAAGCGAGAACTAAAAGCGCGGTTTTCTTCTGTTCGCCGCAAACTAGCCGGGACGCCACAGTGGAGGGGGAGAGCCCGTTAGCATGGGGAGAGCCCGTTAGCATACGAAGCCCGGCTGCATCCAGACCAAAAACCTAAAGGAGACCTCCAGGCACACGAACCTCCGTGACATCGAAACCGCCAACCGCCCCCTCGCACACGAGGCTGGACTCAACGCAACGCAGAAGAGAAAGTGCTGAACACAGGCGCCGGAGCCGAACAAACACGACTGCGTTAACTGCGCAGAGAGCCGCAACACAACCTCGTTTTCCACGCTTCGAAATCGTCCCACCTGGTTCACCAGGCAACATACTGTGCGAAGCAGCTTCATATACATAAGAGAGAAAAACCAAGGCTTTAAGTAGCTTAAAATTTATATTTAGAACGGTTCATGTTTGTGTGGAACAGACAGTCCATGTGTGACACAAGCTGAGCACAGCACAAGTCAAAATGAAGCTGAGATCACAATTAAACCTCCCCCCCCCCCTCACTGTGAGAATGCAATTCAATGCAGTTTGTGAGAAGTCCTGTCTGCCCCCCCCCCCCCCCCCCCCCCCCCCCCCCCCCCCCCCCCCCCCCCCCCCCCCCCCCCCGAAGTCTCCGAGATATAGTTCTCTGTAGTTTGATTACGGGCTGTAATCTTAGAGATATGATGCTCTGTACAGTGTAGTGTGATTACAGACTGTAACCTCAGTGGCTAATTCTCTGTACAGTGTAGTGTGATTACAGACTAATCTGAGAGATATGATGCTCTGTACAGTGTAGTGTGATTACAGACTGTGATCTGAGAGATATGATGCTCTGTACAGTGTAGTGTGATTACAGACTGTAATCTGAGAGATATGATGCTCTGTACAGTGCAGTGTGATTACAGACTAATCTGAGAGATATGATGCTCTGTACAGTGTAGTGTGATTACAGACTAATCTGAGAGATATGATGCTCTGTACAGTGTAGCGTGATTACAGACAGGCTGTAATCTGAGAGATATGATGCCCTGTACAGTGTAGTGTGATTACAGACTGTAATCTGAGAGGCTAATTCTCAGTACAGTGTAGTGTGATTACAGACTGTAATCTCAGCGGCTAATTCTCTGTACAGTGTAGTGCGATTACAGACAGGCTGTAATCTGAGAGGCTAATTCTCTGTAGTGTAGTGTGATTACAGACTGTAATCTGAGAGTCTGATTCTCTGTACATGTAGTGTGATACAGACAGACTGTAATCTCAGAGGCTGATTCTCTGTACAGTGTAGTGTGATTACAGACTGTAATCCCAGAGGCTGATTCTCGGTACAGCAGTGGCTCTTGCCCACGGGCAGAGCGGTGTGTTTATGCCACACTAGTGCAGAACCCCTTTGGGCTCGAGTCCGTCAGTGCAGACGGGCGAAACAGGATCCCAGCGCCTCATTAAAGGCATTTCAGCCGACCCCACAGGAGCGCTACAGAGCGCCACAGAGCGCAGTCTCCAGCACCCGTCAAACCCGCAGCACTGCCAGGACCGCACAGGATCAGTGTATTAAACGCACAGGATCAGCGTATTAAACGCACAGGATCAGTGTATTAAACGCACAGGATCAGCGTATTAAACGCACAGGATCAGCGTATTAAACGCACAGGATCAGCGTATCAAACGCACAGGCTCAGCGTATTAAACGCACAGGCTCAGCGTATTAAACGCACAGGCTCAGCGTATTAAACGCACAGGATCAGCGTATTAAACGCACAGGATCAGCGTATTAAACGCACAGGATCAGCGTATTAAACGCACAGGATCAGCGTATCAAACGCACAGGATCAGCGTATCAAACGCACAGGCTCAGCGTATCAAACGCACAGGCTCAGCGTATCAAACGCACAGGCTCAGCGTATTAAACGCACAGGATCAGCGTATCAAACGCACAGGCTCAGCGTATTAAACGCACAGGATCAGCGTATTAAACGCACAGGATCAGCGTATTAAACGCACAGGATCAGCGTATTAACGCACAGGATCACAGCACAGGATCAGCGTATTAAACGCACAGGATCAGCGTATTAAACGCACAGGATCAGCGTATTAAACGCACAGGATCAGCGTATTAAACGCACAGGATCAGCGTATTAAACGCACAGGATCAGCATATTAAACGCACAGGATCAGCGTATTAAACGCACAGGCTCAGCGTATTAAACGCACAGGCTCAGCGTATTAAACGCACAGGATCAGCATATTAAACGCACAGGATCAGCATATTAAACGCACAGGATCAGCGTATCAAACGCACAGGATCAGCATATTAAACGCACAGGATCAGCGCATTAAACGCATGACTGAGTCCTGGTGTCAGCCTGAGTCAGGCCCTGATCCTGCATCACCCCCATATCATCACTCCCCGCACCCCCCCCAGATCCCGTACCATCGCACCCCCCCCCCCCCCCCCCCCTCAATCCTGTACCATCACTCCCCCCTCCCCTGTACCCCACCCCCCCCCCACCCCCCCCCAGATCCCATACCATCGCACCCCCCCCCCCCCTCAATCCTGTACCATCACTCCCCCCCTCCCCCCCTCCCCCCCCCCCCCCCCCAATCCTGTACCATTACTCCCCCCTCCCCGTACCACCCCCCCACCCCCCCCCCCCAGATCCTGTAGCATCGCACCCCCCCCCCCCCATCCCCCCTCCCCTGTAATCCCCCCTGTCCCCCAACCATCACCCCCCCCCCTGCCTCCCCCCTGTACCACCCCCCCCCCCCCCCCCCACCGCGTCTGTCTGATGCGTATCACACTAGCGCTCCCTAACCAGGGTTCCTCAGCAACCTCTTCCCGGGGGCCTGTTTCTTTTTGTAAAACGAAAAACACTGCACACAGGACAGGCTTCTTCCATGCACCATTTCAGAAACAAGGTCTGAATAAGACTGTACTGCAAGTTATTAATCGATCTTCCTACAATGGGTGACTCTAACCTGTTTATTCTTTCCCTAGTGAGAGGTATGCCGACTTTGTGTAGTTACTGACCTGATGTCAGTTTTAACCTGAAACACTTCTTATCTCACAGATCTAAAGGCACTTCAGTGCTGTCAGAATTCAGGCCCTCTGGGCTGCTAGGTCTAAGGCTAAACCATCACGTGGTCACATGGGGTTTGACTGCTGCCATTTTGTTTGTTTGCTTTGTTTTTAAAGTCTTGAACCGCACTGTAGTTGTGCAAGCAGGCATAACGAGGCATAACGTGAATGCTTTTGAAAAAAAACAAAAACAAATTCTTTCTCTTTCATTTCTTCAGTCGGTTTTTTTTTTTTTTTTTGCATTAAAATAATAACCTGCGTGTGCGATTCAGCGTTCCTTCTTGCAGACGCGTGCGAGTTCGTGCATGCTTTAACGCACACAGAGGAGACAAAAAAACCCCACATCACTCAAACACCGCTGCTGCTGCTGCTGCTGCGTCTGCAGGACAGTCACATGGCCAAAGTCCCATGTCGGCAAAAAAACGCAAAACTTATGATCATAATGAGATATTTACTTCCTCTAAGGGACACGGCCTGATCACAAGGTTAAAACGCAGCCATTAAAATAATCCGCTTCCATGTGGTTTTACTGTTTTTATTTTATTTTAAGCTGAGCGGGATTCTCCGCCCTCCTGCTAGTTCCGGCAGAGAAGACCGGGCTCAGATCCATCTCTCCTCACGCAGCCAAACCTCGTTTACACACACGAAGCAGGAACGTTCCCTGTAACCGCTAAATACAATGCAAATGGGGCTGCAAATGAGCGTATCAGCGC
This sequence comes from Anguilla japonica, assembly GCA_025169545.1. Classification (NCBI taxonomy): domain Eukaryota; kingdom Metazoa; phylum Chordata; class Actinopteri; order Anguilliformes; family Anguillidae; genus Anguilla; species Anguilla japonica. The sequence continues at coordinate 3,105,380 of CM045896.1, forward strand.
TATTAAACGCAGGCAGTTAAGAGGGAAATTAGTGTGAAAACTGCCGGCCTTATCTACAGCATGTTTAACAGTTGGAGTGCGGGTTGCGGGTGGGGGGGGGGGGGGGGGGGGGTGGTAAAGCATGGGAAATAAATGTGCCATGGGAAACAACAAACTGCAACATTCCCCCCCCCCAAATTTCTTCCACTCAATGTGGCAGTTGTTCCCCAGTGGCTCTGATTGGTTCTGATTGCTGATGGCTGGGGAGGGGGGAAGGGGGGGGGGGGGGGGGGGGGGGAGTGGTAAACTGAGGGGGGTTTGAGAACGTCAGCCCTCCATATTCTTACTTGTTCTGGGTCCTCACAGTGGTAGAGGGTTAGGTGCCTAAATGAGAAGAGGGGCGGCCTACTCAGCCAATCTGTCTCATCTGGGTCACAGTCACACAGGCTCCTACATCTCTGGCCCGAGGGGGACCAGTGACCTCATTTTTTTTTTTTTTTCACCATTTCTGGCCGCACCAATTAATGTACAGAGCCGATGCTCATGATGTCATACAGGCACAGGGATGTTTCAATGCACGCAGAACAAAAAAAAACAAGGGGAAACAGGAATTAAAAGAGAACAAACATTTCAATGCCTGTGCTGCATTTACAGGCCAGTTAAATGCGGAAGAGAACTGCAACAGACGGAATTATCGTGTATCAAATGAGGTCACGTGACAAAAGAAAACAAAGCGTTTCCATGGTTTCCAAGCGTTTCTAAGAACCACACTGTCGTAGGTCAAACCCCTTTGCAGATATTCATAAGACGGGTCAAATTCAACTGTTTTGGCTTCAATGGCGGGGAGTCGAAACGTTCCATGTTTCACATATAAAGATGAGGACCTGGTGAATCCACAGAAAACGTGGGACTACAGGCTGCTCTTTGTGAAGAGCGCGGACAGAGATGCGTTTTAATGGCCTGCAAAAAGCATCCATCCGCTCGGGAGGGATTAAACATCTCAGGGGTCTGATATCCAAAACTGAACGTTTAAAAAGAGTTTTTAAAAAAAAATAAAAAATGGCTGAACCTTGGACAGAAATGTATAAAATGTCCATTTGAGACAGACCAGCTTCTATCCATGACAATAATTACTTCTCCAGAACGACACTGAGTTGCGAGGCAGGTGCGCTGCTCGGCTGTGAACCGCATTCTGGGCTAAGCTCAGTTTTAGTCCTACTTTATATGTGTAACTGTATGTTTAATCTGTGTGTAATCTCTTGAATGGAACTGCCTAAGGATGCAAAATGAATTTCAGTGCAAAGTTGTATCGTATCGGGCTGAGAAAGTTTTAATGTTTTACGATGGCTTTAATAATTAACTCTTGATCGTCAACGCCTTGACAGAACGTCAACAGAACAACAACCCGAAAAACGTTTGCACTGCCACATCGTTGACTTTTCCCAGCTGAGTTAAACACAGAAAACAATGAGACACCGAAAAGCAGTGGACTTGGTTGTGGTCAAGTGCAGTTTGCATGGTTACCAAGAAGACAGTTTGACCGGTCCTAAACGCCAAACTTCGCGACAAATGTTCTTTTGATTTGATTCTACTTCTGAGCTCAGAAGGAAAGATCAGACAGAGCACTGAAGGATCTGCACACTGCAAATCGGCGAACCACAGCACTAAAAACACTCTGTACGAGGCTCGGGCTATAAACAGGTCCGTAGAGTCCATTTAATGTCACATTAACCGCTCACGTTACGGTCTCTACAAACTAAATAAACGGGCGACGACGAGCGGCTAAATCTTAATAAAAATGCGGAGGGCGGGAGCGGGAGATCATTGCGTTAAAAACCATCTGTGTTTACAAAAACCCACCGGGTTTATCTGCTCACGGTGTTCGTTATTCACAGCTGCGGCTCTCCTGTAAAGATAACCTACAGGTCTACAGGACCGCACACACCTGGATTCAGTCAGCCCAGATGACATCACCTAAACCGTGCACCAGCAACATCGCGGGCTAGTTACGGCTAACCCACCTTCAGCGCGAATACCCATTATTTTTTGTTCTGTTGTACACCAGACACAGCGAAGGGCATCCCCTGATAATATTTCATTTTTGAAAGAAAAATGTAAGAAAGACATTACATTACATTACAT